>JAJOOO010004011.1:0-104373 GCA_029582685.1 Solanum piurae | reverse complement strand
CCCCCCCCCCCCCCCCCCCCCCCCCCCCCCTTCTAAATCTTTAGAGTACAGTTATTCATCACTCAGCGATGAAATTTTCACATCCTACCAACTAAAACAAATGTTTGGCAACTAGATCTGCAAATTTTATTGTAAAGACTGTTATTTCCTTTTTAACAAGTTAATAGCAGAAATATCCCAGAAAAGAAAGGGAAATAAAAGCAAAACCTTTTGCTGCGGCTTCATTTGATAAAGCAGTCCCATTTTGCTCACTTGAGTTCACAATATCTTGATCAGTATTGGGAGCCCCCTCTTCCTGTTGAGCGGCAGTATCAGATGACTGCTCCCCTATGGAAGGAGAACTTTCAACTTGAGTGTCTAAAACTCCAGCACCTTCCTGACTTTCTGTGTACAAAATTGGATTGTCAGCGAGTTTATTGGTGACTCGTCCTTAATTTATCTTTCTCACCTAACACAACACTATGTCCTAAGAGTAAATTTCAAGAGTTTAAATAGAGCAACAACATCATCCTGTCGTTATTTCAATCAAAATAAAAGAACATGTCTTGGTCACCAGAAAGCTCTCCACATATTAAACTGAAGACTGTGTATGTTGAACAAGATGCAATCAGAAAAAGAAAGAGAAGAAGGATATACCAAATTGTCAACAGGAACTATACTAAAGTGTCTTTGCTTAGATTGGTTCATATCATTACCATTCATCTCTTCCTCAACAGTGTTATCAAAATCAAAAAGCGTAAAAAAAATAATATATAAATATATGTGTTTAGTCCAAGACTAACAGTTATAAGCATGAATAACAAATATATAGACAAAGAAATTGATTATTTTTACGATGAAGTGAAATATCAATGGTTTAGCGTCGCCTCTTCAGGAAATGCTCATTCACAAGGAAAAGTATGTCTTAGAGCTTTATGACGACACTGAAGCGCACATTAAGCGAGGGGAAGCGCTCAAACACGTTTTGAGCCTTGTTTCAGGGCTTAAGTGCGCCTTTGATAACATTGTTCCTCAGATAATGTGTAAAGTGTATTTATACCATGCATCAACACCTTATTTGGATAACGCAATTGTCTAAACATTGAAATAGTTGTATCTAGTTGTTTGTCATAAATATGCAAGCGAGAATGAAAGGATGTAATAAATCAGAGGGGAGACTGGAAAGTTTCTTATTAGACACCTTCATCCTTGCTATTCTCCAAAGGAGCTTCAGATTGCCCAGTTGGGCTTGATATACTATCATTCTCATCGGCACTAGTTTCCTCTGTTTCTTTGACAGCCTCTGTGACACTTGGTATTTCAGTTGCAACCTCATTTTCCGCTACATTATCATCAGTTAGTTTCTCCACGGCCTCCTCGCCCACCACAGTTTCAGATGCTGAGATCTGATCAGCTGCTTGATCATATGAGCCAGTTTCAGCTTCAGTTTCCTCAGCATCTCCTACAGGTGACACCTCAGCTTGCTGACCAATCGTGGATGTGCTTCCTTCAGGAGCTGACTCCACTTCTTCATCAACGTTTTGTTTCGTATCCTCCCCATTTATAGTTTCCGGAACACCATCATTTTCAGCATTGACTGATTCTTCCTCTTTGCTAGTAGTTTCAGGTAACACATCCATTTTATTAGTCGCCACGTCTGATTCCTGTGCATCTTCCTTTGATTGTTCAGCTAGTTCGTCTTCTTTTTCCCTCTCATCCAAAAATGAAGAGATCTCTTTGTTGCTACGGAAAGCCAATAAAAAGGGATTTGTCGCCGAATGGACAACACCCTGGTTGAGCTTTGAGTCCAACTCTGAAGCAGCTTCTTCTTTTTTCATGGTCAAAGTTACCTGTCCTCTGGCAATGCGCAATACACGGACATTAACTTCTTGGCCTACTTGTAGTGAAGAGCCACTGTCAATAATTCCAAACACTTCATCAGTTTCCTCTGATGCTGGCAGGAATCCTTCCTCTCCTTCAGGAAGAGATATAAAAGCACCAGACCTGGTTAGATTTTTTACAGTGCCCTCAAGATCTTGCCCCTTGACAAACTTTGAGACTTTCTCATCTCTCCTTTGGTTGTTCCTTTGTGTGCTCTTCCTTTGAGTTCGGGGTCTGTCGCTACTGGTTGGAGCATCTTTCTGTTGCTGTGGCCTACTAGGATCATCACTTTCACGCATGGTGAGAGATATGCGCCCTGTCTCAGTGTTTGCTTCAACTAATCTCACTGTAACCTCTTGTCCAACAGATACAATGTTTCCTACATCCTTTACAAAACTATCACTCAACCTAGAAACATGCACCAGTCCATCCGTAAAAGCTCCAAAATCAATAAAAGCACCAAATGGCTGTATCGATCTAACCTTTCCAGTAAAAGTTGCACCTGGAATAAGGTTTTCATTCTTCACAGGAGGCATCTCACTCTTTCTAGCAGGTCTTGAACGCTTCGATTGAACAGATATAGGACTCACATCTGATATGGAGGATTCTTGACTTGTTTCAACAGCATCAGATGAAGCTTCTGAGACTTCACCTGATCCATCATCTGTAGCAGTTGCTTCTACTTCTTCCACTGCTACATCAGTCTCAGTTGCTGATACTACAAGACCTCTTAATTTAGGTCGTAAAATGCAACCAACTCTAAAATGGGGAAACAATTTAATAGATGTTGACAGAGGCAGGATATATTTTGGGGTAGGTAAAGTCTGCTTGTTGGATTTTCGTGAAACATTGTATTTTGATAAACATTGATTCCTTCTTGTGAGAAGGACAGCTCCTGGAATAACTGATACATTGGTAGTTGCAATTGAAACCATTGGAGCCATGTTGATTGATATTTGGGATTGCTAAGGTTTGTGAACTACAAGGATTAGATCATCTGTTCCACACCTGAGAAATATATAAAACGGTTAGAGAAAGAAGAAAACATGACTATATCATTTACTAATAGTGTGATAGGATAGCAACTGCAGCATGACTGAAATACTATAAACATATAGAACAAACAGCAAAGCCCAGTACTAGAGTTGCTGAAAATAGATGGATAGTGGCATCTGTTTGCCATTTAGGCCTGTGCCTGTTAATTCATTGAAAAGCACTCAAAAACAAAAATAAATTTGCACTTGAACTTAAAGATTGTGGTCGAGAAATCATCATAAGCAATTCCATAAACAAGAATGAAATAGGTGATTAGAACATGTAGGCTAGCAGTTTAGAAATATTCAAAAATTCATTAAAGAGCAGATTATATACCTCATTTCTACACCTTCAGAATTGAAAAACAGAAATGCAATTCAGTATCTCATAATATATGTACTTTGCAAAGAAGCAAGTAAGTCCACTGACTATCATACCAGAAACTCTAACTTAGAAGCTGAATATTTAACAATTCCAACTATGAACCATTAACATTGCTCAACATTGACCTTAAGAAATTCAATCAACAACAGGAGGATTGTTATCAGTACATATAATTGATCATACTGAGTTACCCATCAATTATGGTGCACAACTACACACTAAGTAAAAAATCCAAATGAAGCCGAAAAAGTTACTGAATTAGTGAAAGAAAGGAGTAGAAACTTTGAGAAACTAAAAGTAATTTCCTAGAATGAAGAAACTAATGAAAACAGAGAAGGAAGTTGAGGTGAGAAATCAAACCTGGCTAAGAGAGTTGTATGCATATATGAAGAAACAAGAGAGGTATAGTGTAACTGAAATGAAGTGAAGTTGTTGTTGTTGCTGGTGAGGGAGGGGATAGGGGTCTCTCACACTCACACACACTTCACTCTTCCTGTTTGTGAGTTTATGGCTAATAAAAAAGAGGGAAACGAAAGGTGGGGCTTTCTATCCTTATCCGGACCATCATCTCTTTGTCAAAACACCGATCCATGCTCCTCTCATTCCAGTCGGGTCGGGTCGGGTCCGGCTGGCCTAGCTACCTCGTCAATTTTGTTGCCTATGCCCATCATGCTTTGGGAGATTTTGTAGAGAGACTTTGGGATATTTACTTTTTGGAAACTTACATGAATTTACAAAATATTTATCATTTATAGTAATAATATTTTTTTTTCACTTGATCATTTTTAATACTCACATTTATAATACAGTTTTAATACATATTACAAAGAACAATTTATCATTCACATATAATACAAGTTTTATTGATGGATAATACATTTATCACACATTTTAATACACTTATAATATAATGTGTCAATTTCTTACCAAACACGCATAATATATTTGTAAAAAATAGTTATAATACATATATATTGCATACATAATTCACTTTTAATACATATTGCAGATTTAACATAGTATTGCTATGTATTGTTATAAATGGCAATAAATAAAAAGTATCGCTAAAATCAATAATCATTTATTAAAAGGTACCCATCCAAGTAATTTTTCCTTTATAAAAGTTTGGGAAAATTTCATAAACAAGGAAAAATCACCCCACACATCTATTTAAGAGTTAATATTACAATTTTTATATCTATTTTTTCATTACTACTTGTAAAGTTTTAATTTCAAGTATTAACATATCAATTTTAATTTATAAATTAATTAATTATATTTTATTAATTAATTTACATAATGTTAATAGGTGAGAGAAAAGGAAAATTATGAGAAAGAATAAGATGATAATTATCAATTACATCTTACAAACGAGTCTTACATACACACGTTTCTCTTTCCACCCACGATTATTCATTCTCTTGCAACTTCTCCATTATTCTTTTTCTCCATTCAAACGAAAACGACTGCAAATCTTGTAAGTAAGACTCAAAATTTTTGGTTCACAAACAAATATGCCGAAGAATAAAAAGGTTCATCATACACCTAGAAAGAGTTCGAGATGTGTAGAAGATGTATCTAATCTTGAAATAGAGTCTCCAAGTTTTAATATTTTAACTCAAATTTCGCCGCTCAAGATGAATGCAACTCCTATAAGGGGGGAGGAGGAAAGGAAAAATGGTGGAACCTCTGTTATCGGAGTATTCAAACTCCGATTCAGATTTTGTAAGCCAAAAAAAAAACAAAAATTATAAAGAACTCCTTTTGGTATGAATCTTGTATTAACCAGTGTTTACTATTAGTATGAAATTGTTATAGATAAAGACAAAAAAATGTATGCATTTGATATACTATTTATATAACAAAACACAATTACTAGTTGCAATTGTTTTGAAATTGATATTCTTTTGGTATGAATCTGTTATGAATCAGTGTTTACTTCTGGTATAAAATTAGCATAAATATTGGAAAAAAACTTGTATGCGTTTGGTACTATTTATATAACAAAACACAATTACTAGTTACAATTGTTTTGAAATAGATATTCTTTTGGTATGAATCTGAACTAGTGTTTACTTTTGGTATGAAATTGGTATAGACTTGTATAAAGAATCTCATCTACTACCATATTTTGTTAATATTGATAATAAACCTTTCATCACAGTATAAAATGAAAACAAAACAAAAAAATCGTGAAAGAAGACAATATTGACTACTGTTTTTAGCGATGATAGAGAAACAAAAAATATTAATAAAAAAAAATGAAATTGATAGACAATTAACAGGTGAGAGAAAAGGCTAGTAATTGTTTTGAGCTAAGCAAAGAAAACAAATATTTTTTTGTTATGGCTCTCCTGATTTTATTCATACTATTAATTATGATTACTATTATTAATTTGTCTATTCATTTATATTCTATTTTTTATTTATTTTTATGTTATAACCCGTAATTGTTTAATGTTAAGACTTGAAACATAAAGAATAATGTCGTAAATAATAATAATTAGTCTTATATATGTCAATTATAAAAATTTCTCAACAATAAACGTTAAGCCTTAAATAGTACCCTTTAGCTATACTTTTACTATTTATAATAAAATAGCTATATTTTGATTTGCTATGGATCTGATTTTTATATTTTTTTCGCATGTTTTATATAAAAAAACAAATAACAAAATAATAATTAAGAGTAAATCACGGAAGTAAATGTTTCACATTTGTTAAAATCGTTAAAATTATTCCCTCAATCTTTTGGTTACATACATGACTCTCAAATAGCGTGCACTTCATCATCTTTCTTCCTCAAAAAATACAAAATCACAATTTCATGAATTGCTCAACATCGTTAGTCGTTGATGAAATTCAGAATCCAATCAGTTCATCATCATTTTGTAGAAAATTTTAAAATCGCTGGTAGATCTAAGAATCCTTTTTTCAATAAAAAATTGATATTATTCATCATTGTTTTACCTGCAAAAATTGTGGATCATTCAAAGAAGCTAGGTGAAATTCAGAATCAACTAACTGACAATTGTTCTTCAAGCCATAATCGATCAAATATTCTCTAAAAGGTTTCATCGAATTTTTGTATTCATATACAAATTTGATGATGTGTTGGTGTGTATTTAATGACCGAAATTCAAATAAGTTTGAAATACAAATATGTTAATAATGTATATCGTCTAATTAGATTGTAAATTTGTTTGAAATACAATATTAAATGATTGAATGAATGTGAATTTGTATGTTAAATTATTTGGAATAGAATTTAGGTGATGCAATCCAGCATGTATATTGAATATAAGATGTTTTTGAATACAAATAATTATAATACATATTTGGTTCGAATACACTATGATTGAAATTTATTGATCGATCGAATGATTGTTAATATTTTTATGGGATATTTTAAATATAAATTTATTTGGAATACAAGTTAATTCATTTGATTCAAACTGAATATTGAATATACGTGTTGTGAAATACAATTTGTTTTGGTCATTTGGAATACCAAATTATTTGAAACACAATTTAGATGATGTAATCCAAACTGTATAATGAGATACAATTTAGATGGTTTGTAACAAACTAAATTTTGAGTACATTTTTTTAATACAAATTGATTTAGAATACAATTTGTAAAATTGAATAATGATGATTTTAATTTGTTGAATAATGGGAAACATTAGTTTTTTGATCATGCATTCAGAAAGATGAGACAAAATTATTTGCTATGTTGATTACACGATAGAGGTCATTATATTGAAGGAGTATGCAACACATAGAGATTTAGCGGAGGAAGTTGGTAAACAAATTGATATTGATTTGAGATACAAATATATGAAGCTGAAGTATAAGATCGAAGGTGGCGACACACCTTTGAAAATATACAATGAGATAGGTGCAAGAGTGTACGTGTCGTTAAAGAAAGATAATAGAAATTTGACAATGTATTCACTGTGTGTAACTATATTAGCGAAAGATGGGGATTTGTTTGAAATAAATCTTCAAGGAGAAGGGGTCGATATTAATGCAGATGATATAATTGATACACAAGTGTTAATGCTTGTATGTGAAGGTGTTTCATTCAAAAACGATACGGTGAACTGCAATATTATTTCCAGTTTAATCAAAAAGTGGTAATGGTAGTGTAGACAATAAAATTTGCATCGAGAAAATAGTAATCAAGACGGGAAAAGTAATGCAAAAATCATATTTATCAATTTCAGAATATGAGTGTTACAATATCTATGATTCCTCTGATTCTTCTTTTCAGATATAGTTCAAGAGCTCTTAAACTTGATCTTGAATTTTTTGTTGAACATGATCTTAGATTCAAAGTCTTTGGAACTTGTTCTTGAATCTTGTAGTCTTGTTCTTAATTTGTGGATTGATGAACTTAACATGGACTTGAACTTGATGATCTTGATCTTGAACTTGTTCTTGGATTCAAGGGCCTTGGAGATTGTTCTTGAATCTTCGATGAACAAGATCTTGATTTGTGGATTTGATGAACTTGATATGGTCTTAAACTTAATGATCTTGATCTTGAACTTCATCTTGGATTCAAGGGCTTTGGAGCTTGTTCATGAATTTTCGATGAACTTGAACTTTATCTTGATCTTGACTTTTACTTGAATTCAATGGCTTCAAGCTTTTTCTTGAATCCGGTGGTCTTGATCTTGATCGTTCTTGAACTTGAAAGTTTGAATTTTTGAATTCTTATAACTTGTAGAGAAATCTGCGGGTTTTGATCCACAAGCTTTCTCTAGCTTCTTGTTAGAATTCTTGGTCTCTTTTATGAATTATAAGGACTTCTATTTATAGTTGTGGAATGGATGAGATGTGATAGGAACAAGTTTTACTTTGGCCAATCAGATTTAAGTGACATGACATAGTGGGTTTTACGAAGTGGGCTTGTCATTTAGACACATGACATGATCCTATTGGCTTCTTTGTTTGACTTGGCATGCCACGTCATTTGTAACGTGGCACCAAAATAGGGCTCTAGGATGAGATGTCATTGTGCTTAGCAAACTGGGCTCATCTATTATAGCTCAAATCAATTGATTTGAACTTTAATTAAATCCATATTTATTGGACTTAAATAATTAACTCAAGTATATTAATCCATAATATTTATTTGGACTAATATATTCATGAATTTAATATAATCCGAATCATTTTATCAATCTATATTTAATAAATTTTAAATAATTACAGATGCCTCACGCTTCAAGTCTTATCGAGATATTTTATCTTTTAAAGACTATGTTTGAAGTATTAACTACACGATAATTGCATATCGAGTATTTTGAAGTTAACGATAATTAGAGTAATATGTTTGGAGTAAACAATAAGATTCCAATTAAGATTTTGATTCACGTGGCCAATGCCACTTTTCAGTCGATTTGCACAATTAGAATAGAAGAAAGGATGCTCTTCTTCTCCTAATTAAATACGAAAAGGTTAAGTTTTTGTCTCTTTCAGTTCTCCCCGCATTCAACTTAAAGTCCTTACTAAAGATGAATTATAATTAATATAGGAAAGAAAGGATTTCCATCCTAGTAATATTCCACCGTCTGAACAATTGGAATTCGATTAGGAGTCAATTTTGTAGGAGCCTAATTTTGATTGGACACTAGTTACAGTAGATGCCAATAAACTTCTATAAATAGACGGCCGATCTTCATTGTTTTGCATCAACGCCACTATACTTTCTTCTTCTATTCACTTTGATTTTCGTCACCTTTTCCATAGCTTGACATGTCTGACATAAAAAAAAATCACATCTTATTATAGAAACGTCGAAATCAAAAACAGTTTAATTTTCCACAAACAAGGCATCTTGATCTACAACATATCCAAAATTCAGAATTTAATACCTTCATAATCATTCTAGATGAGTTTTTGAAGTTAACTTTAGATTCTGTCATGCTGAAAATTTGAGGATACCCAAGGATATGATATTTAATGGGTAAGAATGAACTTGGTTTTCAGGCTCAAATCGGGTTCAAGTGATATGCTTTTTATTTGGTTGTTTTATTTTTGGCTTTTCAATGGCTTAGGAAAAATGGCCTACTGATCCTTTTCTATCTAGTTATTCTCAGATTTAAGCAAGAATACTCGGGCAAGTTCTAGTTTTTGCTCCTAGAGTTAAACTTCAATCAAACCTCACACGCACATGACACAGGTCTACATTTTCCAGTTTATTTGTTCACTAACTTATTTTCCAGACTAGCAATGTTCAACATGTCAGTACATAAGATGTCATCTAAATATCCTAACACTCAAAATTCAGATCAAGGTCATCATTACCAACAGACTAGCTGCTGCACAGCCCAACACACAAAAACTTTACAAAAGCTCCACACATACTTCAGTAAAGAAAAACAATACAGGGCTATGATGAGGGTCATACCTACGACACACTAGGCACTGGGAGTCGGGTCAGCGTCGGCACCCTTATCAATGGGTGCACTCTCAGAACCCAGCTCTGGATCAGGCTGGCTACCACTAACCGGGACAGGTACTTCGCTACCAGAAGCGCCAGCTAACACCACATCTCGTTGTTATTGCGCAAGTGATTCTACTTCTCTTGCCTGTTTCCTTGAAGACTTGTGGGATTTCTTGTGTTGTCTTCTTTCTTCCTTGGATAGGTCAGCCGACAACTCCTCATCAGACTCTCCAGCTTTGTGTTTTCTCTTGCCGGATTTGCTTGTAGGGATTTCACCCCAGAGATCATCAAGTGATTGATTGGTAGGCAGTTCACTGAACAAGTGCATCAAAGACTCTGACATGACCGGAGTAGGCACCTGTACCGACTTCTCAGCCAGTTTAGCAACTTGAGCTCGCATCTCAGCCAACTACTTCTTGAACTCATCATTATTGATTGAGCCTGCAACCTGCAACTGCGCTTGGACATGGACCTCCTAGCCATCCATCCTATCTTTCAAGACAGCCAGCTCCTTCCGCATTTCATCTTTTACTCGCTTCTCCATAGCTAACACATCGCGCTCTATGAGCTGGGGCATCCGACGGACAATTTGGTCGACTAAATCCTGGTTTGTCGCTGATCTGCAACAACCTTTTCAAGGAAAATAGTAGGAAGAATGATAAAAGTACCTGTAGCCTAGGAGGTTGAAGCTGGTGGTGGTGATGGTGCCACCAAAGCTGGCTATGAGGATTCACCCGGCTCAGTTTGTCCTTCAGCCTGTAGGATGACTACTAGTATATGTGGTACTACCGCTAGTGGTCCCACCGCTCCTGATTTTCTCCCAAACAGAGGATTGACAACATCTTGGATTTTAGAAGCAACAGTAACCTGGATGCCTCAACCGGTTTATCCACCAGCTTATTTGGAGGAACGTTAGCCTACAAACAAAGTTTCCCTATCAGACAGGGAAACGACAAACTGCTCGCTCATTCAGCGCTCTGTCTCGCATCTATGTAGCGATGATCCGACCCATATTCAGAAGGTAACCGACCATGAGGCAAGCAACCAATGATGCCAGTGATGGGGAAAGTGTATTATCATTTGTTGTGGGTCACAACTGTGCTCGAACTATGGACCATCAAACTTTGGCCAAAAAACTGAGAGATGCCTTTGTAATCTACACATGTGGATCAGACACCTATGCTACCTCTTCTCCTACTGTGGCAATATAACCTACAATCCAACGCATGATGCGCTCTCGCAAACTAGGATCCCTCATCTCTGATTCACTAGTAACAACATGGTGTTTACCCTCAAATAATCCTACAGATGCTGGCACTATGTACTCTGGTACATGTAGTATCCTATTGATTGTTTCTTCAGAGATGTTCACGATCTTTCCCCTCACAGTGATTATATCCAAATGACCCAATGTGGCTGCAACTATCTTTTGAGCTCTCTTATATGTTTCGGTTTTCGCTGCAAGGTTCATTAGAGTTGCTGCATAAATGGCATAGAACTCTCGACGTAGGTGACCGGTGAATTCCCCAGGAGTATTGTTCATCCATTCAAACTAGTGAAGCTGGACGAGTCTGTAAATATCTGGGAATGCCTGGATATCCGCCATCACTACTCTAGTCTCAGGCATGAGTGGTCTATTCTTAAAGCCGCCCGACTTAATCATGATTCCATTCTTGAAGAAATCTTCAGACCTGTCCACAATCCACATAGATCTGAAATAGTCAATCAGCTGCTGTCTCACCATTGGATCGAATTCATGGAGGTGAACATATTGGACCATTGTATCATCTGGAGTAACATCATCATCCTCTTCTTCGGCACCTGCGTCTTCCTGTGCTCTAGTTGCAGCTTATGTTCCTACTGCAGGTGGAGATATAGTTGCATCTTCCTGAGAATCGCTAGCGGACTCTGCACTACTTCTCGAACCAGTATCAGACTTGCTACCCGATTCCTCACCATTACCAGAACTACTACCTTCTTCCTCAGACTGGGAAGGGGTGTTCTGGAGAATGGTCCTCGCTGTATGGGATATAGTAGTTTAAGGTGGGTGATTTTCAATAGTTATATTTATCTGAACCTTCGAACTTCTAGACTCCGAAGCGTTATCACCTTCCGATTGAGAATCCATAGGTGAGGAATATGGGGCTGCGTTCTTTCTTCGGGGAGCCATAATACCTGAGAAATACCAAAAACCCATTAGTACGTAAATCAGTAAAATGACATACTATCGGGTACTCAGACTTCCCCTGTGTAATTACAACGTGATGCCTTGCCTTAAGAATGTCGTCATCCAATCTATCATTGGGAAATGCCACAAAATGGAAATGCAAAAATAGAATTAAAAGAACAGAAACAAAAATAATATTTTTTTTTATACGGGAGCCAAGGCGGGTCGTGGTGGGTACCACGGTCCTTCTAGGTGCCCGTGATCACAAGTTAGTGTACTGAATATATGGTACAACTTACTGGAATGGATCACGGATGGCTTCACGGTCCGTGGAGTGAACCACGGTTCGTGATGACCATCGTGATCCTGGTCAGTGTAACCCCCTTTTGCTAAGTGTGGTCCACGAGGGGTTTCACGACCCATAGTTGATCCCACGGTCCGTGAAACCCATAATGGACTTACACTTGGCCCTTTTTCAGTGTTCCTCTTCTTCCAAAAACACATATGCCCAATTTCACTCAATTGCATCACCCAATCACGTAGTTACGAGACCTATTAGCACATGAGTCCAACCAATCCGCCACATTTATCAATCTCTCTTAAATCAAGAAAAATCTATGCCTAATGTGAACATACCCACATGCACATGAGAGTAATCATACAAGCTCAACAATTACACCATATTTTATTAGTAAAACACACAAATATACTGTTTGCTTACAAATGGGACTCAAACACATACTCATATCTACACTCAATGCGAATTTCTCCCAACTTCATCATACCCACACACAAGAACCATAAAATTTACTCAATTCAAACTAACCCACAACAATTCAATATCAACAAAGATAGTTCATCACATAATCATGGTAAATTTGATTAAATCAAAGTAAATCCAACTTGTTTTTTGATAAGATCAAACTTATAACAAGTGTTAGAAGAACTTACTTGGAATTAGAGTAAAATTTCGCCCAAAAAGAGAGACTAGACTGTTGCTTTAATTTCTTGATCCTTAGAACTAGGGTTTCAAATTCTTTGATGAAATTGGAACTTATGGATGTTGAAAAACCTTTTTATACCAGGTATAACCGTTATGGAAGAGAGAAAGTGAAGAAAAGATCTGACCCTTGGCGCTTGAAGAGCAATATATACGTTTCATTTTAATCTTTCAAAAAGCGCAGGTCGGTCGGGTTTTAGTGATTTTGGGTTAAGGATGACGGACCGTGAAGTGTCCCGTGAAGGGCACCACGGTCCGTGTAGGGGTCCTTGAACATGACTTGACAAGGTAAAACTTACCTGAGGTTCACGAGAGGCTAGACGGTCCGTACAAAGTTTAACGCATTCCGTGAACCACTTTCCAATAGCTCTCATATTAAGTAGGTGCTTGTGACGGACCGTGAAGTTGCCCGTGAAGGGAACCACATCCCGTGGGACTGCCCGTGAAGGGAACCACGTCTCGTGAAGGGAACCACATCCCGTGAAGGGAACCACGTCCCGTGGGACTGCCCGTGAAGGTCTTCCTGCACCAGTTCTGCAATTCTTAGGTCAAATCTTTCTTGCACACATCAACACCCAGTGACTCTATAAAACAAAGAACAAAAATGATAAAATATAAACTACCTATTACAAGTACAGTCTTGGGTTTCCTCCCAAGCAACGCACAATTTAACGTCGCTGCACGACGCAGGTTACTTGATTTCTCAGACTTCATCAAGCTTACATTCCTCCACTATTTTCACTTCTTCTGGAACACCCAAGTATGCCTTGACTCGCTGACCATTTTCCTTGAACCTCTCACCCTTGTCAATCTTAAGCTCAATAGAACCCAACGGGAACACCTGAGTTACCTTTAAAGGTCCAGACCATTTGGATCTCAACTTCCCCAGAAACAGACGAAGTCTGGTGTTGAAAAGTAACACCAAGTCACCAGGAGTGAAGGTTCTTTTGTCAATATGCTTATCATGATACAACTTCATCCTCTCCTTGTACAGTGCAGACCTCTCATATGCTCTCAAGCGAAACTCATCAATCTTATTGATTTGATCCAGTCTCAGGTTTGCCGTTTCACTCCAACTAAGGTTCAACTTCTTTAAAGCCTAGAGTGCCTTATGCTCAAGCCCAACTGGTAAATGACATGCCTTTCCAAACACCAATTGATATGGAGACTTGAAAGCTGTCCGATATGCCCATAGAGCATCATCTAACTTTGTAACCCAATATGTCCTATTGGCATTCACTATTTTTGCCATAATAGCCTTTAATTCCCTATTTGATACCTCCACTTGGCCACTGGTCTGCGGGTGATAAGGTGTGGCCACCTTGTGCTATTTAACCTCATATTTGGCCAGAAGAGCACTCAATAACTTATTGCAAAAATGGGAACTGCCATAACTGATAATAGCTCTGGGTGTGCCAAACCTTGAGAATATATTATTCTTCAGAAACCCATCAACACTCTTGCCATCATTCTCAAGCAGAACAACTGCCTCAACCCATTTAGACACATAGTCCACTGCCACAAGTATATACCTTTGCCCATAGGAGCTCACAAATAGGCCCATGAAATCAACTCCCCACACATCAAATAGCTCCACCTCCAGAATAGGCGTCATGGGTAGCTCGTGGCGCCGAGAGATGGCTCTTTGCCGCTGACATACATCACAATTCTTCACTATATCTATTGCATTCTGATGAATTGTAGGCCAGTAGTACCCACTCTGAAGTACCTTGTGGGGTGTCCGAGCACCTCCATGATGGCCATCCACTGGAGAGGAGTGACATGCCTCTAAAATATGTAGCATCTCAGCCTCAGGGATGCTTCACCTGATGATATTATCAGCACACACCCTATATAAATAAGATTCATCCTAAAAACACTTACATACATCATACATGAACCTCTTCTTTTGCTGAAATGTCAGCCCCCCAGGCATCAAATCACTAACAAGAAAGTTAGCAAAATCAGCAAACCAAGGAATAAGATCAAGTGTGGCAGCTAATACCTGCTCATCCGGGAACAAATCATTGATTTCTAGCTCAAGTTCCTCTTTCTTTTCAGCAGCCAACCTAGACAGGTGATCATCCACCTGATTTTCACAACCTCTCCTATCCTTAACCTCAAAATCAAACTCCTGAAGCAGCAACACTCATCTGATCAACCTTGGCTTGACATCTTTATTTGCCATGAGATATCTTAGAGTTGCATGATCCGTTTGGACTATCACTCCAGTACCCAACAAGTAGGCCCTAAATTTCTCAAAGGCATAAACCACAACCAGTAGTTCATATTCAGTTTATTGTGTAGTTTTGCTGTGCTCCATTTAGTGACTTGCTAGCATAGTAGATCAGATGGAACATCTTGTGGCGCTTCTGCCCCAATACAACTCCTAAGGCAGTACAACTAGCGTTGCATATTACCTCAAATGGTTCAGCCCAATCTGGGCCAATGATCACTGGGGCAGAAATCAACTTCTCCTTAAGGCATTCAAAAGCTTTTAGGCATGCCTCATCAAAAGCAAAATTCAACTCCTTCTCCAAGAGCTTGCACAAGGGATGTGCAATTTTTGGAAAGTCCTTGTTGAATCGCCTATAAAATCCGGCATGCCCTAAAAAACTTTGAACACCCTTCACACAGATAGGTGGAGGCAACTTTTCAATCACCTCAATTTTGGATTTATCAACATCTAATCCCTTTTGTGACACATTATGACTGAGGACTATACCTTTCTTGACCACGAAATGACACTTCTCCCAGTTCAACACTAGATTGGCCTCCTCGCATCTCTGTAAAGCCCTGCTAAGATTGACCAAACAATCATTAAAAGTATCACCTACCACTGAAAAGTCGTCCATGAATACCTCCAGAGTGTCCTCCACCATATCCAAGAAGATGGACATCATACACCTCTGGAAAGTTTTTGGTGCATTACATAGTCTGAATGACATGCGTTTAAATGCAAAGGTACCATAAGGACATGTAAAAGTGGTCTTTTACTGATATTTAGGAACAATTGATATCTGATTGTACCTAGAGTATCCATCTAAGAAACAATACCACCTTTCTCCAGCCAACTTGTCAAGCATCTGATCCATGAATGGCATTCTGAAGTGATCCTTCAAGGTCCACTTGTTCATCTTTTTGTAGTCCATGCACACTCGCCATCCAGTGACTGGTCTCTGCGGGATCAACTCATTCTTTGCATTGGCGACCACTTTCATACCACCCTTTTTAGGCACACATTGCATTGGGCTGACCTAATGACTCTCAGAAATGGGGTACACAACCCCAACATCTAACCACTTGATGATCTATTTTTGACCACCTCTTGTATTGGTGGATTTAACCTCCTCTGGTGCTCAATTCTTGAGCTGCAGTCCTCATCAAGTTGGATCTTACAAGGACATATACCTGGAGGTATCTTAATGATGTCAGCAATGGTCCACCCAATTGCCATTTTATACCTTATCAACACTTTGATCACAGCTTATACATGTTCATCATTCAAATCTGCAGCTAAGATAACAAGCAAATTGTTGTTAGTCCCCAAAAATACATACCTCAAGTGACTGGGTAATTGTTTTAGTTCCAGCACAAACGGCTCCTCAATGGATGGTTTTGCTGGGGGACTTGACCTATTTTTAGATCCAGGTCCAATTTCCTTGGAGAATAAGAGTGTTCTCCCATGCCTTGTAAAACATTCACGGTCTCCACATAGTCAGTCCAAAAATCCGCTTCAAAGTTCATCAACACGGCTGCTAATGTTTCGAAAGCCAGCCTCTCCTCAATAGTCGCTGCCATCTTTTCTTCATTAAAGGCCTCTATTGCAGACATCACATTCATGTCTTGTGGCTGTTTTATTGACGTGCAAATTTTAAACTTTACCTCTTCCTTGTTGAGTCTGAATTTCAGTTCTCCACTCTCAACATCTACCAATGCACGTCTGGTGGCCAGAAATGGTCTTCCTAAAATTATGGGAACCTCAAAATCCACTTTGAAAACCAAGATCACAAAGTCTGCCGAAAATATAAAAGTGTCCACATTTACAAGCACATCGCATAAGATGCCCACATGTTACTTCACCGATGTATCTGCCATCATCAACCTCATTGCTATGGGTTTTGGAATTCCCAACCCCTGTTTCTTGTAGATGGCCAGCGGCATCAAGTTTATACTGGCCCCTAAGTCACACAAGGTCTTTGCAAATTCAATTGATCCGATGGTGCACATGATGGTGAATGCACCCGGATCCTCCTTCTTCTGTACCAGAGATCTGGTAGCAATAGCATTGCAGTGATGAACATTGTTAGTAAAATCAAAACTTACAACTCTTTTCTTCGTGACCAAGTCCTTCATGAACTTAGCATATCCTGTCTTCTGCTTTAGGTCTTCCAATAATGGAATGTTCACTGATAGCTGTCTCGCATGGTTATGAACTTAGCAAATTTCCCATCTTCAGCTTTCTTTTTAATCCGTTGAGGGGACGGAGGAGGTGGTCTTAATATCTGCTATAGAGGCATCGTTCCTTCAACCCCTTTTTCCTTTGCTTCTACTGGTTTTACTATTGGTTGAGCGTCTTCCACATTATCTACCTGTTCAGATTCAGCCTCTTCTCTTCCAGTTCGCTCCAACCCCTGTTTATGCTCAGTACCCACATAAATTGGTTCATTAAGAATCTTACCACTCCTGGTGGCGATAGCCATGCAATGCCCATCCTTTTTGGGATTATGAATAATGTCACTTGGTAGTGACCCATTCTTCCTCTGGTTCAGTGATGCTAAAAGTTTCCCCAACTGTTGCTCGATTTGCTTAATGGAGGTGGTATGAGAGTCTACCAGTTGACTTCATACTGGAGAAATCACCTTTCATCTCCCCATATATCAGTTTACTCAACCTTTTAGAGCACCTTAGCCAACATATCTTCCAGCTTAGACCCGGTGGAACTACCACTTGCACGGTCTTTATTGCCTAGGGGTACATACACACCACTTCTATCATTTCTGTAACCATATTTTTTCTGCCAGTTTCCCTGCTCTCTATTTGCTGGTCTGTCATACTGTCCTTCCCTAGAATAGTTCTGACCTGCATTTCCAGAATTATAACCTTGGTTTCTCGATTTATAATTCTGGAAACCTCTTTAGTTGCCCAAGTATTTAGATTCTTCATCTAGATCAATGTCCTGACCTTCATACCTGTTTGGAGTCCCTACAACATTCACCTTCTCAGAACTTCCCATGATGCGCTTTTTGAGTAAGTCCATCTAAGTTCGCATATGAGCCATGTCCTGATCCCTTTCTTCCTCTCTTCTCCTTTGCTCAACTGATAGCTCAAAAGTGACTCCCAAATCTTCCACTTCAGCATCCCTGGTGTGCCATGCTCTATTGTTCTTGGCTACTTCATCTATTAGCTGCATGATTTCAGCAAAATGCTTCCTCATGAATGATCCACCATAAACTGCATTAACAACAAGCTTAGTAACATAATTAAGTGATCTATGGAAGTCCTATTTCAAATGTCTCTCAGTGAGACCATGGTTTGGACACTTTTCCAACTTTTGGCTGAATCTCTACTATGTATCATGCATTGCTTCCCTTGGTTGTTTCTTGTGTGCGCTTATTTCATCTTTCATCTGCAACTCTTTTGATTCAGGATATAATTGTTCCAAGAAAGCTTCCTTCAGGTCATTACAGGGTCTAACTGAGTCATCCGACATCTCATACAACCAATTTGTAGCCTCCCATCGATAGAGAATGGGAATAGCCTTAACCTCATGGCTGTCTGACTCACCTCAGGAATTTACTGTGATTTGCATATAGCCACGAAGTTCATTAAATGCTGATTCGCATCATCGCCAACTATACCTTTGAACATACCTTTCAAATTAAACAACTGAATCATGGTACTAGTGATAATGAATTTTACACTTGGAGGTAGTACAGGTAATACTATCACTCCAGTGGCTCCAGCTCCGTCCAAATCTAAGTCATCCTCTTCGTACATCATGTGAGCTGGATGTTGTGCTCGACCCCTTGGAGCTAGTGGTTGGCGGTGGGAAGGAGCTATTTCTTCCACTCCTGGTTGTTCGTCCACCACCCTAGGCGGGTTGTTCAAAACATTTTGTTGAGCACCTCTTGTAGCGGTCTCAGCTTCAAGTCCCAATCGTTGCCTTTGTGCCTCAAGTTCCTGCGCGTTCACAATTTTGCGAATAGTCTTTCGAAGTTTCGGGTCGTAAAGAATCAATGGAGCTCCCTTACTTCTAGTGTTTTGCATTCACAGTCGAACTCACCTGTAAGAGACACAGACAAATAACAAGATGTAAAGTTAGGAAATATAATTACGCTTTGAATAAAACCTAGTAAAACACTTCTGAATTGAAATTCCCTGACAACGGTGCCAAAATTTGATACATACAAACTTACACCTCAATTAAGAGGTATAAATGGTCGAAGTCAATTTATAGAACTCAACGTGAGTTTAGGTCGATCTCACATAGAATTGCTTTACATAAATGGTTTCACTGTCGCGTTTACCCAAATGTTGTTATTATTTCCTAAAGAGAAAAAAATTACATAATGTAAAATGGGTTTAGCTGTAAAGCTCTAGTAACTAAAGTTGTTAAATAAGATCTAGTTTAAAAATTAATAGAGTTTTGATTTTGTAGTTGTTTTGATAATTAAATGAAACTAGGACTGTGTTCCCTATAACGTTGCATCTAGTGTTTTTCCGTAAATGAGTTTCAGGCAATTCATCTCTGCAAAATACAGGCGAGTTAGATATATCTAACACTTCTCAGTTTAATTAGATAACTTTAACTCAAGTCCTCTTGGTCCTAGAGTGTTAGTAAATTTTACCCTCCCCTACTATGGTGTTAAAGTTCTTTTCTCTCAAACTCGAACTTTGACTCTATTTCATCAGGTTAATTAAGCTTTTTCCCAACTATCACTTTTCTCTTGAACAAATGACAGATACATGCCATTTCTAATACGTGCACTCATTAGAATGCATGAATAACGAAAACTGAATTATGATTTGCAAATATAAATCGCCTTCTACTCGTCTTACGAAATTTCACTTAGATATACGTTATATATCCCATAATCCCAGTTGTGGTATTTAGCCACTCATGATTTCACGTAAATATATAGAATTATATAATGAAAAAATGATAAGAAAGTACTTACGAAAATATTCAAAATCGATAAGGACTTGGTAATTTAAAACCAAAAATCCAACTTTCAAACTTGATTCGATGTTAATCGTCCAAAACAAAAGCTAAGAATATTTGAAACTTAGTCGCTCATTCTAGATATGACGAGATAAAAACAAAAAATGACCTAATTAATTCAAAATATAATATCTAAAATGAGTCCTACTCGAAGTAGGACTGAACTGTCGCACAACTCCACGGACACTCTGACGATCCGACAAGGGCTTCACGGTCCGTGAAGCCCTCTGTGGTCTGTACTTGAACTCTCAAAACTTGGTTCTTCAAGGCCTGCACACTGGAATCTTGTCACGGATGTCACCACGGTTTGTGACACTGACCACGGTCCGTATAGGTCCCCATGGTCTTTACTTGGCCAAATCAATCTTCAGCTTCTCAAGGTCTCTTCACTGGTTCAACTGTACAGACACTACCACAGACAGTTGTGAGGACCACGACCCGTGAAGGCATCCGTGGTCTTTACTTGATCCACCAAAATGTAATTATTCCATGCCTTCTCACTGGTTCTAATTCACGAGCCCTATCACGATCAGTCACGATCTTCACGACCCGTCAAGGTGTCCGTGATCTTCACTTGGTTCCATTCACTTTCACTTTGCATTTTCTCATTTTCTTTATTCTTTCACGTCCACATGTTTTACCTGTACAAACACTATCAAACACATCATATCCACATAAATACACTCGATTCTAGTATTAATCCTTAGTTTTCAAGCATCAAATGTGTCAAGATTTCGAGGCACATCAAACGTCATCACCAAAAAGGGTTGTGATATCTGGAAACTATACTTCAAGGGCTTCATTATCACCAAGAAAATATTGTCTCAACTCTAACCTAGTTAGCTTAGCATGGCTTCCAAGTGTCAAGCGTCTTGAGAAGTAATAATCTCTCATTTACTTGTGTTTTCTTTGTGTTGTCTTTTTTTGTAGATCAATTGAATCAATATTTATATTTTGTGGAGGCTACGTAATAGAGAGTTTTATCATAACAAAATTTGAATATGAACGAATATGTTTAATGTTCCCGCCTTGAGATCACAAATTTGTGATAATATGAAATCGCAAATACTTGAGCATAAGATGTGAAGGGGTGTTAACATTCCCACCTTGAGATAAAAAAATTGTGATTTATGAGATCTCAAATACTTGAGAATAAGGTGTGAAGGGTTGTGTTTAACGTTCTCACCTTGAGATCACAAATTTGAGGTTTTATGAGAACTCGAATATTTAAGCATAAGGTGTGAAACAATAAATTTTGTCCACCTTAAAACATGAATATTTAAAGATCCTTTTAAGGATAAATTTCTAAAAAGACCAGCTTAAGGTGCAAAGGAACAAATTTTGTCCACCTTAAGACATGTAAATTAAGAGATCTTGTTAAGGATAAATCCGTGAAAAGGCCAGCTTAAGATATAAAGGGATAATTTTATCCACCTTAAGGCACAAAAAATTAAAGATCTTTTTAAGGATAAATTCGTGAAACGACCAATTTAAGGTGCAAAGGGACAATTTAGTCCACCTTAATGCATGTAAATTTAAAGATCCTTTTGAGGATAAATCAATGAAAAGGCCAGCTTAAGGCTTAAAGGGATAATTTTGTCCACCTTAAGGCATGAAAATTTAATAACTTACATACTTGGAGGATTTGAAGACTTCAACTTGTATTGACGAAACAATTTGACTTCAACTTGCATATTTGGTGGATCTAAAGACTTCAACTTTCAAACTTGGAGGATTTGAAGATTTCAACTCGCATACTTGAAGAATTTGAAGACTTCAACTTGCATATTTTGAGGATTTATAGACTTTATTGAAGACTTAAAGATTTTGAATACTTCAACTTGCAGACTTGAAGGATTTGAAGACTTCAAAGACTTCAACTTGCAGACTTGATAAATTTGAAGGTTTGAACTTTCATACTTGAAGGATTTGAAGACTTCAACTTGCATACTTAAGGAATTTGAAGACTGAACTTGCATATTTGGAGGATTTAAAGACTTAAACTTGCAGAGTTGGTGGGTTTTGAAGACTTCAACTTGGAGACTTAGAGGATTTGAAGAATTCAACTTGCATACTTGGAGGATTTGAAGACTTCAACTTGCAGACTTAAACGATTCGAAGACTTAAACTTGCATATTTGGAGGATTTGAAAACTTTAACTTGCAGACTTGACGGATTTGAAGACTTCAACTTACATACTTGGAGGATTTGAAGAAAGAAACTTGTTGATTTAAGAATATAAAGACTTCAACTTTCATACTTGGCTGAATTTGAAAACTTCAATATTGGAAATGTTGATATTTCTTAGGGGTTTTCCCCCATCGAGTCACCATCATTTTGTGCAATTCTGAAGTTTGATGAGAGATTATTTGTAGCTTTAAGTTTCATGTGGCAAATCAAGTTAGACACATCAGATTTATTGACACTCACGCAACTAAACTTAGAATATGGTTCTAATCATCTACGTACCTCTGTGAAGAGGATCAAGTCGCAACATAGTTTGGGGGGGGAGTTTTTTTTTGTTTTTTAGGTACCGTGCATAGTTTATACTCTTGCGAGATCAGGAGTGATATATAGTTTAGGCTCGTACCTTAAAGAGCATTTTAGCTTGAAGGTTTAGCTAAATTTAAAGATCTTTCCAACTTAGAGATTTAACTTAAATTTGAAGAGTTTTGCGACATACATTTTAAGCTTGTATTTCAAGGAGAATTTCATCTTGAAGATTTAACTCAAATTTGAAGAGCTTTGTGACATACAATTGAAGCTCGTGTTTCAAGGAGCATTTCAACTTGATGTTTTAACTTAAATTTAAAGAGGTTTATGATATGAAGGTTTAGCTTTAATTTGAAGAGCTTTCCAACTTAAAGATTTAGCTCAAATTTGGAGAACTTTTAAACTTAGAGATTTAGCTAAAATTTAAAGAGTTTTGTGATATACAATTTAAGCTTGTGCTTCAAGGAGCATTTCAAATTGAAGATTTAACTCAAATTTGAAGAGCTTTATGACAAATAATTTAGGCTTGTGCATCTAGAAGCATTATAACTTGTAGTTTAGGATCAAGCGATGAGGAGCATTGTAACTTACAGTTTAGGCTCATGCGTTAAAAAACATTGTAACTTGCAGTTTAGGCTCATGCGATAAGAAACATCTAGACATACATTGACTGTTCAAAGTCATCTTTGGATGCAAACTTTCCCCCACTTTGGGGTTCTTCTTGATTTTCATCTTCTTGAGGTTCATATATAGGACATCGTTGATCTCTGATATACTGTGAGTTTACGGTATTTTTGATACGGTTCACTTAGAGTTTGTGTGTGTCTTGGGTTATTTTTTATTAGAACTAATGTTTTGTGTATAATGTTTGTAGGAAATATGCTTGCATGCAGTTTATGAAGATGAAAGATGAAAATTGCAGAAGTGACCACCCACAAAGCCACCCATGGACCGACCGTAGGTCTAACGAAGGGCCGTGGATGGGCAGTTGTAGTTCTTGGCCTGGAAGTTGAGTTCCAGTAACTCAAACCACGGAGTGCTAGGATGGACCGTAGTCTAGTCCTCGAACCGTGTGTGAGGCATCGTAGGTAGAACATCAGGGAAGTTTTACAAGTGTGGAACCACGGAGCAAGACGACGGACCGTCGGTCGATCCACGGTCCGTCCTGCACGTCCGTTATTGATGATCTGAGAGTTGAAGGTTCCAGTACATGATGAATTTATCCAAGTGTTGAGCTACGGAAGGGACCTACGGACCATAGGTTGACCCACGATCCATAAGTTGAAGCATCGTTTGAAACTGCGTCCTGCCAGTTATTTCCTTATTTTGTTTCCTGTTTTATTTAGGATTTGTTTTATATAAATAGGAGTTATAAACCTCATATTTGGGAGTTGGACATTATTGTAAACTCTTAGTTTTTGGTGTTTTGGAAATTAACTTGTAAACTTTAGTAATTTGATTTCCGGAATTCGTTTAATACAATTTTCACTTTATATTTCAATAGAAGATTTTGGGTTTCATAAATTTTACTTGTAAGTTCATCAATTCTTCTTATCTAATTATGAATTGTGAATTCTCAAGCATGAGTAGATAAATCAACAACTAGGGTTGTGGGAACCATGATCAATTAATAAAGTATGAATAATAATTAAGTAATTCTTGAATAGTGTTTATGCATGTATTGTTAATCCTTTTGCTTAGAAGTCTTTTTAATGAGTGCACGCGTTAGAACTTACCTCGTTCCTAATTGCCAGACCAAGGAGATAATGAACGAGAAATGGATTAAACAACATATATTTAGGATGCTATCTAATAGTCTGATGTCAATTGGCGTGAGTGTGAAAACTAAACCATACATTGATGTGATGACTAATCTGTGGTAAAAGGTAAAGGTTAGTAAAGTCTACACTCGTAGCCAGACCAAGGTGCGCAGTGAAATTCCCTATTTGGAGGACCAATCACTTAGGGATATCCAACTTACCTGCTTTGCATGTTAAATACTAGGAAAGGATTACTATTGTTAGGATTACTGCGTTAAAAGTTTGTGGGGAACACACATACCCTAGTTTCTTTTGAATCTTGCTTACTTGTTACTTTATCAACAATCTATTACTTGCTTACAAAACCCCCCTCTGTTTACTTTTCTCAGAAATAGTTTGACTAAACTGATATAATAGTTATTTAAGTTTAAGTATGAACCATATTCATCGTGGGATCCACCCCAAGCTACAAGTTGGGTTCTTTATTTGACAACGATCACTTATGCTTCTTTAATATAGGTGTAATTTGAGTGTATCAAGTTTTGGCGCCGCTGCCGGGGAATACGGCTTTTAGATTAAGCTTAACTACATTATTGAACTTTACTCAAGTATTTCCTGATTCTACGTTTTCTTTTGTTTTTGTTTTCTACAGGTTTCTACTCTAGTGCATGCCAAGTACACAAAATTGAGGCGAACCATTGACCCCCTACGATCCATAGTTGAGCAAAACTTTGCGAAAAATAAAGAATCAAATGGTTCACATCAATCAAATTAGAGAAAATCTAGGTGATGGGGTTGAATTGCAGCCTCCTAGGGTTGTTAATGTGGCCGCTCAGGTTCATGGTGGTAATCTAATAGCAAAATCCGCCTGCACCTAGGTTGCGTGATAATTATAGGGTGGACTTCAATACAATTGAATCATAAGGGCCCATTGTTCTTCTTCCTCTACCTCCAGGGAATACATTTGTGGTAACCAACAATCTGATGCAAATGCTTATAGCTAGAGGGTTGTTTTCTGGTCTAGCTTCGGAAGATCCACATGGTCATATGGCTAAGTTGAGAAGTGTCTGCAACAGTTGTGTGGGATGACCAAAATTGGATATGAATGTCATAGGTTTGAGAGTCTTCCCTCTGTCATTGACCAGTGATGCTGCAGTGTGGTTTTCTAGAGTTTCCATACAATTCGATCACCAATTGCATAGGGTGTTCATGTCGAAGTATTTTACGGTGTATAAGAAGCTGAATCACAAGGATAAACTGAACAACTTCGTAGCATTGCCTGGAGAGTCTGTAAGCAGTTCATGGGATAGGTTCACTGCATTCATAAGAAGTGTTCCGAATCACCCCATAGATGATGAGTCACTGAAGGAGTACTTCTACAGAGGATAGGATGACAATGGAAAGGCTGTGCTAGATACTATTGCTAGAGGATCATATGGTGAGTGCACCTTTGACGATTTCGCTAAAAAATGTGAGAAGATTTCTGAGAATAATAAGGCATGGAGCACTAAAAAGGCGAATACTGGTAGAAATAAATTTGCAGTACAAACCGCACCTAGTCAAGACAATGATGATATTCGTGAAGAGATGGCTCAAATGAGGACATAATTGGGTTTGTTACTAAAGCATGTGAGTGGAAGTGTAGAAAATGTGAATGCGGTAAACTACCTAACTAGAACTCCACCACCACTAGTTGAGGAACGTTACTATGAGGAGGATGCATATTTGGTTACTGATCAGACGGGAGGTTTCCAAACTTACGCCCAAGGTTCCAACTCGGATAATTGGCGCCAAGGTCAAGGAAACCAAGGTCGGAACTATGTCCGGGATGGGAACTATAATTGTGATAACAATTACAACAGGAACAACTATGGCCACAGAAATGGTCAAGTCGGGCCCTATGTTTCACCTGGTAGAGAATTTGGTAATAGAGAAACTGGTAGTAGTATGAGTCGCATTGAGGATATGATGCAGAAGATGATTAAGAGGTTTGATGCAACTGATGAAAATGTGAGAGAGATGCGTATTGAGCTATCCGGGATTGGTCAAAAAGTTTATGCCCATGCAGTATCAATCAAGCAACTTGAGAAGTAGTTTAGTCAGTTATCCGCTACTGTGAATCTATGCCAACCTGGCACACTTCCTAGCAACACCGTCGAGAATCCGAAAAATAATGGGTATTATATGGCAATTACAACTCGTAGAGGAAAACAAACTATAGATCCCTCCATGCCATTTGAGGTTGAAAGAGTGGTAGAAAAAGATGCATATGAGATTGAGGTTACTGGAGAGACAAAAGATGCTGCAGAAAAGGAGGTTGAGTTTACTCAGACAGTTTTTCCCATGCTTAGACCTCCACTTCCCTTCCCACAGAGATTAGTGTAAGAGACTGAAGAAGGAAAATACCACAGCTTCATAACTATGTTGAAATAACTTTCCATCAATCTCCCGTTGATAGAAGCTTTGGAGCAAATGCCTAGGTATACAAAGTTTATGAAGGATTTGGTGACCAAAAAAAGGGCTGTCAGTTTTGAGAATGATGAGAGGTTGCAGCATTGTAGTGCCATTTCTACGAGGTCACTGGTGCAAAAGAAAGAGGATCCCAGAGCTTTCACTATTCCTTGCACCATCGGTAAGATGCACTTTGCGAAGTCTTTGTGTGATTTGGGTATCAACATTAATTTGATGCCATTGTTGATTTATAAGAAGTTGGGTTTAGGAGCGCCAAAACCGACTTCCATGCATTTACTTATGGCTGATAGAACTGTGAAGAGTCCCATTGGAGTGCTCCAAGATGTCCTTGTGAAAGTGGGATCGTTTATTTTTTTGGTGTATTTTGTGATACTTGATTGTGAGGTTGACTTTGAGGTCCCCATCATCTTAGGGAGACCATTCCTCGCTACGGGGCGTTCCTTAGTAGATATGGAGAGAGGGCAGATGAAATTCCGACTGAATAAGGAGGAGGTGACCTTTAACATCTGTAAGTCTATGAAGCAGGAAAGTGATCTTAAATCAGTATCTGTGGTGAGTCACATTCTGAGACAAGATTCAGGAGCATCTAGTAAGGAGAAGTTAGGTGCAACCTTGTGCAAGGAGAAACAACACCATGATCAAAAGACTGAAAAGCGCAAATTTGCTCCCGGTGATCTAGTATTGTTATTTAACTCAAGGTTGCACTGGTTTCCGGGAAGATTCAAGTCCAAGTGGACTGGACCATTTAGAGTGACCCAAGTGTCCTCACATAGAGAGGTTGAGATCAAGAAAAGGAAGGGGACAAGGTTCAAGGCCGACCAACGGAGGATAAAAAGCTACATGGGAAATTCTGAGAGTGTCAATGCACTGATAAAGGCTTGGCACCTTTATAAATTCTGAGAGTGCCGCGACGTTAAATCAAGTGCTGGTTGGGAGGCAACCCAAGATGAACAATCTAGCCAACTATAAGATTTTCTTTTAGATTTAGGAGTTTTCTTCTTCCTTTTTTGATATTTGTAGCTCTTTAGATAGGTGTTTATTTTTATGTGTTAGTGTTGGCTAGATATATAATAGGGTCCGTGTCTAAAAAGTGTCCAGAAAATGTAAAAAAAGTTCTAATGGTTGATACGTGTGCTGGGACGAAAAACAAAATCTACCAAAAATAGCTCTGCAGTGGTCTACGGGCCCCATCGACGGTCTTTTGGTAAATCCACGGACCATGGATGGCGTCCGTAGATCCCAGGTAAGTTCTATATTTTTTTCCAAGTGTCAGCATGACCTACGGAGCCCATCGATGGACCGTAGGTCGACCCACGGACCGTTGATGGGGTTTTGTTGGTCCATACTAGGGTTTCTCTAGGATTCGACCCGTACCACAAAATAATAAAACCCCTAACTTTTAAACCATTTCCCACGTCTATTTATTCACTCCAACCATTAGAAACCATTTTATCCACCCCAAACCACCCATCTAATCTTCCAAATCAAATCCCATATAATCCTCCATTTCCATCATTACCCATTCATCTTTCCCAAATCTCCATTTTCTTACAAATTATCCATTTCCACTAAGCAGCCACGGTCCGGGTTCGACGTCACAATCAGTCTTAGGAGCATTGTTGTTGCATCACACACTCATCTACTTTGCTTACTTGAAATGTAAGAGATTTCAACCGAACTTTGAATCACTTGTTCATTATGTAATCAAGAAGTCACAAAGTGGAACTTGACTTTGGGTAGTGATTATGTGTTAAATTCATAATAAATTAGTTGATATACTACCCTTGGGATGACAGTATGAGTATGTGATAGATCTAAATCGAATGAATAGGTTAAAAGGTCTAATAGGAAGGTTTAACTTAGGGTTTCATTGTTTTGGTTGCGTTAAAAGTTAAACTGTGTGTAAATAGGAACCTAATGATGATGGACTACTGAATAATGTGTTGAAATGCATGTTTAGACTTAAATTGAGTCATTACTTGATGATGTTGTGCATTGACTAAAAGTTGAGGATAACTTGGCAAAGAAATGACACACAAATTTAACCCACGAACGTAGGTCAACCCACGGACCGTAGGTCAACCTACGGACCGTAGGTCAAGGTCCGTGGACCAGTGGCACACATAAATTGTTTAAGTGTAAAACCACGGTGTGGACTACAGTCCGTCATTCAATCGACAAACCGTTCTTCACATCCATGGTTCCCACATCAGAGACCCAACTTTGGGTACTCTGACCTATGGAAGGGACCCACGGGCCGTCGTTCCATTGATGGACCGTAGGTACCCACCGTGGGTCGCCAGTTCAACTACTGCCTGTGAAATTTTTTAGTTGTTGTCTGGGTCTGAATCTTGATCTAAAATTATTTCATGGGTCCTTTTGTGTTCTTTGGGTAGTAACTAAACTTCCACATGTACCATGGCTCCTAAATAAGCTCCTACTTACGCACGAGTGGGAAAGTCCAAATCAGTCTCCTCTTCCAGACGTTTGATCGATGAGGACAATGATACATAGTACATCCCACCTACCACCAAGGTCTCTCCCATTACCCCCTGCACTACTAGGAACAGAGCCCAACAGGTTAGCTCCGACGAGGTCACTCTCCCCCAGTTTGATGAGGGGTCTATATAAATCAGAGCACAGGCTGGCTCAGAGTCGTAGTCTGGCTCTATTCCTAGTGGCAGTACCACTTCTTCAGCAGATGCCGATAGCTCAGGGGATAGCCCGGTCCCTACCAGAGTTGAGCCTACCCCCAAGGCTGACGAGCCAAATAGATGGTGTGTCCCGAGCCATCATTAAATATATGAGAATGGCACCATGTTGAATGAGCACCGACGAATGGACAGGATCGTGACTGAGGAGCGCAGGGTCCTTATAGGAAGCCTCCACACTGCCCCAACTATTGAGGAGCTCTTCCAGAGACACCGATGCGAGTGGATGACACAGAACTCTAGGAAATACAACGAGTAGATGACTTGAGAGTTCTATGCTTCGTATGCTGCCACCATTAGAAAGTCCATCTTTAAATGGGCCAAATCCACAACTCAGCCTCCATTTCAGTCCATATTAGTGCGGGGCTTCTCGATCGACATCTCTGAGGTCACCATTCATAGGTTCTTATATGGCCCAACCCACACTATGCCTATCAATACAGTATAGTATGACTGCCAGATGGGCATCATTCAGAGTGGAGCATTTCAGAGGGATGCCGAGCAGATGGAGACTCTGTTGAGGTGGTTGTCTCGTCATATTGCCGATGATCGGGAGAGTGCAAAGTGGGTTCGGATTCCTAGCTTGGGTATTAGGAAGGCTACACTGAGCTTTGCTGTGAAGTTCTTTTGGTTGTTGGTGCAAAATAAACTATCCCCGACTCAGGTGGACAATATGGTTACATGGGACCAAGCCATGATAAATGTAGCCATTCTAGCATGTTTGGATATCAACTTTGACCGCATTTTGATAGTAGAGATCGACGAGAGGGTCTTCAAGACCACCACCATTTTGCCCTTTCGATGTCTCATTTTACAACTCTGCAGAGATGCTGCTGTTCCCATTTGGCATTGTGACCAGTTGCTTGATGCGACCAATACTTTGGACATCGGTCTCATTCGGGATGATGCCAACCTAGTTACACCACAGAGAGAGCCACATGTTGCTATTCTGCCCTTGGGTGATGACCTAGCTGCGGATGTAGAGCAGATGCTCACCGATGACACCACCATTCCGACCCCTACAATAGATGCTCAGGCTCCACCATCTCCGGCCATTAGTCAAGCCCCTAGCTCCTCCCGAGCCACTCCCTTTTCAGGGTCCACTACTATTTCTCTAGCCCGAGTCTAGAAACTGGAGACATAGATGACCACTTTGCTGCAACATATGAAGCCATGTATGCAACGTTCTATTGCGGAGTCTACGGCGAGGATGAAGCAGATGATGGATCGGAATATTCAGGCTATTCATAAGCGCCTGGATGCTTTCAAGTTTATAGTCCTGGAGAGGCCCGCCCCTACCATCGATGTGATCGCATTCCAGATGGAGTTGGCTAGCCTTCATGCTGATGTTGATGTTCTATTAGGCCCCACTGAGATTGGGCCAAAGTCTACCCCCACAGTATCAGATGGTGAAGTGGTGATGACTGCTTTATTTGGCGATATTATGCCGCTACCAGATTTTTCTCGTGCTATTGGGAAGTGCCACTGCTCCGACCACACTTCCGATGCTGATAAGAATCGTAGACTAAAGAAGAAGGAGTGCCAACAGTTGGAGGAAACTAAGAGGTAGTCTATACTTGATGAGGAAAGGAGACAATAACGGGCTCGTGAGGTGGATATTAGCCCATCTAGCATTTTGAGCACTATTGAGGGTTCTACCTTAGTTGATGAGAGCGCTATTGATGGAGTTCCTAGTGTTGATCTAGCGGGTTCCTGGAAATTGGACCCACCCAATTTTTGAAAGGTCTTCGGCGCATATGCGCCATAGGTTTGCGTCACCCTATGTTTCCCTTTGGATTTTTGTGTATTGAGGGAAATTGCACCTTATTTTGTTAGGGATGGGGTAAATGGAGTGTGTGTGATAGGGTGAAGTCTAAATAACCCAACTCATAATCCTCTTTTGGGGTTTTCTTTTCCCCCAAATGACTATTTACTTTTATGTTGAATCGGCATGTGTAGGAATGTATGTGTAGGAGTAAGTAGAAGAATGAAAGCATGATGGCATAAAGAGCGTGAAATTAATACCCGTCCAAAAGCTTTAAAATGTGCTAGATCTATAGGCTTGATGAGTTGAATGTGTTGAATCTCAATATGACATGATAAGTAATCGGTTTGACCTCATGAATTAAGCTAAAACTTGAACGGGGTAATCTAATAATCTGATAATGAAACAATGTGCCAAGTGTGTGTGAGAAAAGTTTGAATGTTCATATTGTATATGGCAATCTAGAACTTGCCCCGTTGGTCCTGCTAAGATAATTTAGGCTAGAAGCTGGGAAATAATCATAGGCCCTCGTTCAAATAAGTCCACTCAAGCCTAAAATGATCCAACCAAATAAAATAAATGTTACCTTTGATCCAAATTTTTGAGCCTAATATAGACCACTTCTTTCAATACACCTAACTCACTTTCCCAAAAATAATTGTTTTGGCCCTGGTCCCTCCTTGGACATGTGCACCTTGACTTAGGCCAAAATCCTAAGTTGAGGGTGGTTAATTAAAAAACGGTAGCTTGATCTTGGCCCCGGTCTGACATTGGATATTGTGCACCTCAACTCATGCAAAATACATAAGTTGAGGGTGACTATGAAAAAGGAAACCAAAATAAAAAAGGGTATGAAAAGAGTTTTGTGTTGAAGAGAGAAAAAGAAAAGAAAAGATAGAAAAAGATGTGACTTTATTCAAAAGAAGCAAAAAGATGAATGAAAAAAGTGCTGAAAGAAACAAAGAAAAAATGAAGTAAAAGCAAAAGAAGAAAAGTGAAAAATTTGAGCGATAAAGTCAAAAGGCACATCTGTGTTGACGAGAGTCAAGGGAAAGAAAAGAAAATGAAAGGATGTCAAGAATGAGTTAAGAAAAGAGGTAAAAAGTCAATGTAATGTCAAGGAGGGCATAAAGTCACTAAAAAGTATCCAAATGTACCATACCTGACCCTGAGCCTACATTACAAGCTAAGAAAGTCCTATAGTGATCCAATTGACTAATTTGGAGAGTCTAAGCAGTGAAAATAAGGGCAAGCCTATGGTATTGACCACTAACTGTACATGCAGTCACTTCTGAGCGTGAGTGTTGAATGAATCCTTAAACTTGAAATTCATATATATTGTGTGTGCAAAAGGATTTCTTTTGTAGTGAGGGCACTAGTTACATTGTTGGAAAATTGGTACCTTGGTGATTATGAAAAATGTATGTTGTGGTGTCTATTGGCCGATCTATGCCATGTTTTGATCCGCATGAGTTAGCTTGTTGAGTCTAGATAAAAAGATTTGCACTAATGTGATGGAATTGATTAAAAAAGCCATGTGATTGTTTGAGTTTGTATATCTGCTTCTACCGTTAGTTTACGGTATTTTTGATGCGTTTCACTTAGAGCTTGTGTGTGTTATGGGATATTTTGGATTAGAACTGATGTTTTGTGTATAATGTTTGCAGGAAATAGGCTTGGATGCAGTTGATGAAGATGCGAGTTGAAAAGTGCAGACGTGACCACCCACGGACCGTAGGTCCAACGATGGGCTGTGGATGGGAAGTCGTATGTCTTGGCCTGCAAGTTGAGTTCCAGTAACTCAAACCACGGAGTGCCAGGACGGACCATAGTCCAGTCCATGGACCATGGGTGAGGCATCAAAGGTAAAACATCAGGGAAGTCTGACAATTGTGGAACCACGGAGCAAGACGACGGACCGTAGGTCAACCCACGGTCCGTCCTGCACATCTGTCATTGATGATCTGAGAGTTGAAGGTTCTAGTAGCTGATACATTTTTCTAAGTGTTGAGCCACAGATAGGACCTACAGACCGTAGGTTGACCCATGGTCCGTAGGTCGAAGCGTCGTTTGAAACCGCATCCTGCCAGTTTATTTCTTTTTTTTGTTTCTTGTTTTACTTAGGATTTGTTTTCTATAAATAGGAGTTATAAACCTCGTCTTTGGGAGTTAGACATTATTGTAAACTCTTAGTTTTTGGTGTTTTGGGAATTAACTTGCAAACTTTAGCAATTTGATTTTCGAAATTCGTTTAGGACAATTTTCACTTTGAATTTCAATAGAAGCTTTCGGGTTTCATCAATTCTACTTGTAAGTTCATGAATTCTTCTTATGTAATTATGAATTGTGAATGCTCAAGCATGAGTAGCTAAATCCACAATTAGGATTGTGGGAACCATGAGCAATAAACAAAGTATGAATAATAATTAAGTAATTCTTGAATAGTGTTTATGCATGTATTGTTAATCCTTTCGCTTAGAAGTATTTTTAACGAGTGCATGCGTTAGAACTCGCCTCGTTCCTACTTGCCGGACCAAGGAGGTAATGAACAAGAAAAGGATTAAACAACATAGATTTAGGATGCTATCTAATAGTCTAATGTCAATTGGCGTGATGGTGAAAATTAAACCATACATTGGTGTGATAACTAATCTGAGCTAAAAGGTAAGGGTTAGTAAAGTATACACTCGTAGCCGGATCAAGGTGCATAGTGAAATTCCCTATTTGGAGGACCAATCACTTAGGGATATCCAACTTACCTACTTTGCATGTTAAACACTCGGAAATGATTACTTTTGTTAGGATTACTGCGTTAAAATCTTGTAGGGAACACACATACCCTAGTTTCTTTCTCATCTTGATAACTCAAAGTTTGAATCTTGCTTACTTGTTACTTAATCAACAACCTGTTACTTGCTTAAAAAAAAACCCTGTTTACTTTTATCGGAAATAGTTTGACTAAATGGATATAATAGTGAGTTAAGTTCAAGTATGAACCATATTCCTCGTAGGATTGACCCCAACCTACAAGTTGGGTTCTTTATTTGACAACGACCACTTATACTTCTTTAATAGAGGTGTAATTTGAACGTATCAATCTCCACTTATAGTCATGCTTAATTCTATGTCATGCGCACGAGTTGCCAACTCTTCAAATGAATTAGGTTATAATCCTTGCAAGATATAGTGAAGACCCAAATTAATGCCTTGAATGCACATTTCATTGTTAGAAGTTTCACTAAGACGATCTTTTCAATTGATGCTCAAACTTCTCCAACGATTGATAAAGTTAACAACTAGATCATCTTCACATTGGCGTACCTTTTTAAGTTCAATCATACTAGGGATACGTCTTGTGCTATAGAAATGATTAACGAACTCTTTCTCTAACTACTCCCAACAATCTACAGAACAAGGTTCGAGATCTGTGTACTAATTAAAAGTATTTTCTTTGAGATACCGAACGAACAGTTTGACAAAATAATCTCCATACATCCAAGAATCATTGAAAGTCTCAATAAAGTGCACTATATGTTGGTTGGAATTTCCTTTACCATCAAATTGTTGAAGCTTAGGAGGTTGATAGCCCACATGCATTTCGATGTTATCAATTCTTTGTGTATACGACTTTGCATATGTGAGAAAAAATTTGGACGAAGACTCAGATTTTTCTTCAATAAACTTTATGATAAAGTCCTCCAATTGATCAATAGGAATCAAACCTTCAGTGGAGAGAGAAATCTCTTCGATCTTTATTTGCTTTATGAAAGACTTTCTTTTGTCTTGAGTTATAGGAATCTTTAGAGGTGCTTGACTCGATCTTATCTCAATCATGTTATCCATCATATTTGTTATCTTGGAAAGTTTAGCTTCTTGTTCATGTGCACACTTTATTAAGCCTTCGATTGATTTAGTCGATCGTGCTAGCTATTCTTCTATAGTGGAGGACATTTTCATATTCTTTAATGCTTAAAAGGTTGAGATGAGAGGTATATATTTTCTTATTGGGAGTGTGATTAATAATGTTTCAAAGACACTTCATCAAATTCTAAGCCTCAACGGTCGTTAATCAATATAATTGCCCAACTAAATGAGTTGGTGTCGAATCCCACAGGGAGTGGTACATGTTTAAGATTCAAGAGTAAAGTGTGAACATATTCAAATCAGTCATAGGAATAGACATTATCAAATGAAAACATAATTCAAATCAGGGTGTGACACGAATGTCAAATAAGGGGGTTTTGGTTTTAATTATCAACTATAGCAGCAACAAAACAATATGAAAATGACAATAATGAGACGGGTTCTTGGGATGTGATTCGATTATAGGCTAATGTAGACAAATGGGTAATTGCAACTTTTAGGAAATAGCTGTAAATTTGTGAATACGCTAGACTATAGAGGGGGTAAACTTTCTCCCAAACAATTTACCCTGAATTAAGTCGATTTCTCTCAAACATCGACAAGCATGCAAAATAAGAACAGCCTACGCTTTAGTCCATTCACTCTCTCGAGCTGAATGTGTGAAAAGGGTTTAGGATTCACTCTCTCGAGCTGAACCCATGACAACCTAATACCCACAGACCATCAATCAATAATCTTGGTTTTAAAACCTCTCTCTCGAGCAAGCTAAAAACACAAAGGTAGAACTGCATTTGCAACTACAATTTTTAAATTAAACCACAATTAATGATTGAAATCACTTCTAAACAACATTTAAACTAACAATTAGCAATACCCATAAACTAAATCAATCCATAATCACATAATCACACCCCAAGAATTGAGGTTTTAGCTAGACATCATAAAAAGATAAAAATTGTTACCAAATTGAGTTTCCATCAACTGGGTAAGATTGATTTCGTCTTTACAAAGGTCAAAATTGAAGAATCTAAGAGACCCACTTCCAATTTCTCAAAAGTGAAAAACTTCAATTCTTCAAAGCTAAGGAAAAGTTGTCTCAATACTCAGAATTCTTACAATTCTCAATTGAAAATTCAATGTAATGAATTTTTTTATTTTTTAAAACTAAATGTTCAACAGTATATTTATAGTCGCCAAAAATGTGTTGCGAAGAGCCATTCGGCGCAGTAAGTTGGGCTCGCCGATCCACTCGGTGATGCGCCCTTTAGCCAATTTCATCGTCTTTTTGTCTTGGCCTTCAACATCCTCAAGGTCTGTAACTTTGGGCCATCCAACACTGCATCGCGGAACCACTCGGCGATTCACCAACTGCTCCTTTCTCTCACCGACTTAATTTTCTCCTTCAGAGCTTGGCATACTGGAACTTTAGGCGGTCAAGAAGCCCTTCGATGACTCGCCAAGTAGACTTGGCGATCAACAGGCTTCCTTTTCTTCACTCTTTCAGCTTACTTCATTCCTTTTTGCACATTAGTGTCCTTTCATTGTTCCTCAATCCATATACCTGGAAATCAAGGGTTTTACATCAGTTATTGGCATAAAACAAGCATTTGAGGACATTAAACCTATACAAATAAAGCCCTAAATGCGTATAAATCTCGGACTCATCAACACCCCTAACTTAAACTTTTGCTTGTCCTCAAGTAAAACTCAAGTTCAACAGTTCAATAAAGATGTCTCAAACGGTGTTGCACAAGACTCAATCATGAATACACACAACAATACTCAACTTACTTATGCAATGATCAATTGTGCACTCAAAGATTCAAGTTGTGACTCACCATTATCAAAGATTCTCTAGTTCACAATACTTGCTTCAAATGCTAGTTCAAGCTCAAGAAAGGTACGCAAATGCCTCACACAAAGATGATTCCATATTCACACACAATTGTTCAATAATATATAGCTCCAAAATCACAAACAACTCTCACACTCACAAAGATGAACACATGCATGAGTCTACCCATATGTTTGCCCTTATTTTCCAATCGACACTTGTTTCAGCTCACTCAAAATCAAAAAGGTCTTTTCAAGGCTTGTAATGGGGCTGAGTGTAAAGGTATGGTCATTTAGGCTCAATGGCTATTATCCTCATGAAATGTGGTATGAACAACACTTTCTTTCCTTTTCTTCATCATTTTCATTTATGCTAAAAAGTCACCCCATTATTCACTTTCCATGGATTACCTGACACCCCATTTGTTTTGAAACTTTCACAACTTTATTCCATAAATTTTTCATTCTTTTTCTTTTTCATTTTTCTTCTTTTTTTCTGCCCCTTTTTTTGGTTGGAGGGGTTCTATATTTCTCATAACCATGGGTCAAGGGGGATTTCTTTGCACTTCTTGATTTACCTTCTCTTTTCACCACACCCCCAACTTAGGTTTTTGGCCTAAGTTGGCTATTCAAACAAACCACACTTCATGAGGATTATGGGTGAAGAGATAAAGAGAGGTATCATTTGCATCAAGTTTCTTCCAAGAAAAGGCTAAGGCTCAAAGGGTGTTCAAGCAAAGTTCACACACTCACAAGGTAGGCCACAAAAGAGGTATAATGTCAAATTGTTTCACTCTTTAAAATTATTGCCTAAGATCATTCAAGAGCTTGCATCACTTAGTCGACCGGACAAATGGGGCAAGTTCTAGGTGTCATCACACATGGTTCATGATAAGCTCGTCACACAAGACATTGGCACCAATATCAAACAAGACTCCACACTTTCTCTAGTGTGCAATGTTCAATACAAGAGACTCAATTTGATAATCGGCTAGTCACAACGAGAGGCAAGAAGTTCACATATTGCCTATGCAACTTTATTTGGCCTCATTGTAGCCGCACATTCATTTTTGTTCGATTGAGAGCACTATTCAAGTCATTGGTATTGATCACAACCAACACTCAAATTTGCACAAGAACATCGAAAATTAAATACACAAGAGGTGGCAAATTTTTTCAAAAGGGTCCAAAAGCCATTTGCAATTAAAAAGGTGCCACAAGCTCAAATATCCACAACACAATTCCAAAACACAATAGATAGCACAAAACCCAATATATACAAAAAAATATCATAAACACAAGAGGTAGATATGGAAATACCTCACCCCACCACAAATAAAAAGCAATTTGTCCTCAAATGTAATAAAAACACTAAAAATCAATAAAAGTGACAGAGAGGGAGGCAAAGAGGGATCCTGTCTACGTAGTCTCTCCATCTGTCGGGGCATCAATTCCCGATGCAACATTCTAAACTTGCGCATTAGTGCCTAGAGTCACATCATCAGAACTCGATCTACTAGGGCCTGGCAAAGATGTTTCTGCCAGTGATGTCTGAATCACTGACTGTACAATCGTCTCCTCCAGGTCAGGCAGGTCTCCATAGATGGTCTCCTCCGACATCTCTATCTGCTCCTCATCGGTCTCTGCCTTCGACTCATTAACTGCTATATTATCCTAATGTATGTCTCCGGTGGTGGCCGAAGGAATCTCAGAAATCGTCAGGGCATCCACATCATCTGCTGCCTCCAATAATGAAGTGAAGTCAGTGGACTTTAAGTAGTCTACGTCCTTCATCAAATATGCAACCTCGTCTTTCAAAGTTGTCACCTCAGAAGACTCCCCCTGTCGACGCTCACAAGTCGCAACTCTCACCATCAAATCATAAATAGAAGTCTGAAGGGGTGTTAATAGAAAGAATAGAATTCTAGATCATCCATGGTACCGCAGCCTCCAATCGAGTTGCCCTCACATTCGTTGAATGGGCTAAGTGCCCCATCTTTAGGATCATAGCTTAGGTAATCCTGGCGGGCTGGGAAGTAGCAGATGTACCAGGAGCCTGAGATGAAGGAGTGGGAGCAGGTGTACCTGAAGGCCTGGAGGCCGGATTATGGATATATGCCTCTGTAGGTATATAATAAATGTCCACCTCCGGAGATGTATCCACCGAAATTTCTCTCCTTCTATCTACCTCCTCCCACGTGTACTCGACCTCTATACGCCGAATGTCTGTGAAGGATGTGGGAGTGACCTCAATATCTCTCGTATCATTATGAAGAACTCCAGCACACCGACATAGCTCCGTAGTCAAAACTGGGAAGGTAAAGGACGTTTGGCGCTGCTAGTCCTCATGGCCATCTCCTGCTCTATGATGAGTCCCATGTTAATGATCCTCCTAGTTATGATCGACCCAAGGTAGGACGCCTTAGGATGGCGGAGGATGGACTCATTCTGGGATGGCATGATGGAGCTGCTGATAAAATCGAACTAGTATCGAGCAGCAATATTCAGGTCCTACTTCTTTATGGGGACTCCTGCCTCGATCCACCTCAGTGTGGTATAAAAAATCAAGGGTGCAAGCAAGCCCTTTAGCTCATCCAGAGACTGAGTAATAGGCAAACCCTCATATGCAAGTGTAGCACCTAGAGCCCTGTTGAGTACAATATTAATGTAAGCGCTACTGCACCCTACTTCCTTCCCGGACCATGACAAACTTCACTGGTCTGAAAGCACTGGCCTTCTTCTTGCCCTTTGGTACCAAGTCACCGTATGCTGTGTAGAACTCCCAGACCCATGTAGGAATATAGGGGCCTCGAGGCCTGGTGAACTGCTTGAACCGGTGAAACTGGAGGGTGTCCCTAAAGGTGGAATATCTACCCACTCAGCCCTCTGTGGATAGCAACTTTTCCTATAAAATTGTCCGCAACCTATTGGATTTCAATCTGTTAAGTAGCCGGGGAGCAGGAACTACTGGTGGCACTGTGATCACAGGTGGTGCCGAAGCTGGCACTGTGTCTGGTGCAGGAGAAGTGGCTGTTGGGGCCCTAGATTAGTCTGGGCGAGACCTATCACGAATCTCTGCCCACCGGGACTATAGTGGTTGGTCATCCTCCGACTCAGATAATGCATCTTAGGAGTCAAAGGACTCTTCCTCGCTGCCGGAGTTGTGCTCTGGAACTTCAGATGCTGGCTTCTTGCCTTTGCCTCCCTTAGGAGGTGCCGTCTTTCCCTTTTTAGTGGGATTGGATCCCCCTTCATTTATCGCTATGCCCCGTGCTCTTTTACGGGGTGGCATGTCAGGTTGGTTCTAGCCATAACTGCAAAATATCAAAAAGAGTTAGATTCATTTCAATAAAAGTTACAGAGAAACAATTTTAGATAGACTCGCTGAACCGATCGGTGGGTCGTCGAATCACTTTGGCGAGCCAGATCGGGATTGACGAAAGAATTGGCTCAAAATTTCTCAGAAAAATTGGCATGTTGACTATGGAAGGAGCCTTTTGGTGAATCACTGACAGCATTCGGCAAGCACATACCAGCCCACCAAAAGTTACAGTGCATTTTAGTAGTTAGGGGCGCAAAAAGGGCATCAAAGAAGACTTTCGGTGAGTCACCGTGTACATTCGACAAACTCAGGCTTCTTGCCGTAAGTTACAGAACCCAAACTCAAGATTAACATGAAATTAAAGGCGATCTAGGGGGATTCGGTGAATTGCCGAGTGGTAAGGTGAGCTCGACCCAGCTCGCCAAATCGCCCAACGTGCCTACTTTCAACCCTGACTTCCAAAATCAACCCCGCAGCCCCCAAAAACAAAACCAAAATAGACATTAGTTCAATTAAACTAAGACCCATAAGAGCCATCCCCCCGGGATACTCAAACTTTTCCCGGTCTGGCCAAATTTTGCCATTTATTGACTTTAGCCCTTAAGAATGACGTCAACCGCTCCATCATTGGGAAAAACACATCATTTGGCACAAATGCAGGTTACTCATACTTCACCCGACTAGACCCATTACCAAAATAGCACAACCCAACAATTTAGATCAATTTTAAGCACGAAAACTCGGGAAATCAACAATATTGGCATTTTAGGCAAGTTATTCAAATTAAAATAGGCACACAATCACAAAAACAATGAAAACAGAGAGGCCCAACACACTTAACTAAGATCAACACAATTGCAAATGAGTAAAATTGCTAAATACGAGTTTGGGGTTTGGAAAACCAATCTTTAATGCCGAATAAATAAGTTGAAATGCTAGGCGACAAAGATATCTGACTCCGAACACACAATTGACGACTAAAAAGCAGTAATAATGCAAAAATATAGTGCGGGTGTGAGTTTGGGTAGTTAAAAAGTGAGGGAATGTGAAAGAGTTTGAAAGTTTAAACCTTTGGCCTTTAAAAACCATCCAGTTCTCGCCCTTTCGGTGACATTAGTTTTGCTCGTCGACCCACTCGACGACACGCCAAGTGGGCACTTACCTCATCGAGTTTTACAGGAACTCTAGTTAATGTGGGGGTCCAAACGGTGGACAAAGTTGTGGTCGCCGACCCATTCGGCGATACGCTGATTTACTCCTGGGCTCACCGAGTTTTACAGACTCCAACCTTAGAATTTCTTGAGTTCAATGGTGGTCTAAGTCAGGTTCGCTGACCTCTTCGGTGAGTCACCGACTGGGTCTTTTGCTCGCCAAATCTCCACTTTTCAAACACATTCCACACTTTAACCTGCACCATCAACACACGATTATTTCAAAAACAAAAAGAAAGCAAAATAAAACTTGAGTTGCCTCCCAAGAAGCACCTTAGTTAACGTCGTGGCACGACGCAAGTCCTCACTCAATCTTCATTCTTGGGGTTGGCCATAGTGTCACTAGGCCGCACCCCTTGTTGTCTCGAGTTTAAGTGAGATGAAATATGACCCATCTAGGACTCTAACTGTTTGATAGAGATGGAATGAGAGGTAACCGTCTGGCTAAGGGTCAACACATCTTCCTTCATCTCTTTCAAAATTTTATCAGACCCCTCAACCTTGTTGAGAATACGAGACAACATATCCTCCGACCGGCCACCCTCAGAAGCCTTTGGCTTTTGACGCTCGTGGGGAGGAATGTACCTGTCCTTCTCCCCATCCCTTTCCTTCCAAGTGGGGTTGTAATCCCTCCACTCTCTATCACGATCTTTCTAGCCTTCATCCCTGTTCCAACCTTGGTTACCACCCCGCCTCGGGTACTTTGAACGATAGCCACCTCCTTGGTTGGCTAGGAAGGTCACCTCCTCGTTGTACAACGCTTCAAAATTTGCCTCATTAGGATTAACACACCCAACACCCACATCATTGACATTTCTTGCACCAGCTCCCATGACAATTTTGGACAAAATATCAAGTTTGGTCATGATCTTGGCCATGTTTTGGTCCCACTCTTGGTCTTTCTCAAGCTATTCCTTGGTCAATTTAAACGTGAGAGGGGAGACTTGATCTTCGCGGATGTACCAAGCCCGATTAATTGTGGTCATAAAATCTAAAAGCTGGGCTGTTATAATGTAAGGTTGTTGCATCAAACCTTTCGGAGAAAGTTGGTCAACTACGCCCTTGTTCACCGAATCAAGGCTTCAGTAAAAATATTGCAGCAAAACGTTGTCAGGCAAACCATGAGTTAGGTATTGCAGCACCAACTTCTTTAATCATAGCCAAGTCTCATGAATTGGCTCACCCTCCAAACGCTTGAAGCTTTGGATGCTGTCCCGAAGTGTCATCATTTTCGAAGAAAGGAAAAATTCCACTTGAAATGCGGTGACATGCTCTTCCCATGAAGTAATTGATTCCCGTGGCAATTCAACCAGCCACTTACATGCTTCTCCCATTAAAGAAAATGGGAACAACCTCAACCTGAATGACTCTTGGGATATGTTCTTGAAGGAGAACGGCCCGCAAACATCAACAAAGTTTCTAATATGCTCATAGGGATCCTTATGAGCCAGCCCACCAAACAACCCTTTCAATTGCAAGAGCTACAACATAGTACTTGTAATATGGAACATAGCGTTCTCTTCAGCCGGAGGCAAGCGAATGGCACCAATTCCACCCATTAGATGAGGGTCATTGGCATTAGGCTCATTGACATCGTTGAGGTTACCGATGTCATCTTGGTGGCCCACTTGGCTACCATTGCTTCCATTTACACTAATTTCCTCTATTCAAAACAGCAACACACAAACCAAAACTAAAAGTAAGTAGATTCAACTATGACTAAAAAGAACAAAATTCAACTTAACAAAAGAATCTTAACCAACACCACTCCCCGGCAGCGGCGCCATTTTGATTATTAATGTTTCAAAGACACTTCATCCAATTCTAAGCATCAACGGTCATTAATCAGTATAATAACCCAACTAAATGAGTTGGGGTCAAATCCCATAGAGAGTGGTACATGTTTAAGATTCAAGAGTAAAGTGTGAACATATTCAAATCAGTCATAGCAATAGACATTATCAAATGAAAACATAATTCAAATCAAGGTGTGCCACCAATGTCAAATAAGGGGGTTATCATTTTAATTATCAACTATAGCAGCAACAAAACAATACGAAAATGAAAATAATGAGATGGGTTCTTGCGATGTGATTCGATTATAGGCTAATGTAGACAAATGGGTAATTGCAACTATTAGGAAATAACTGTAAATTAGTGAATAAGCTAGACTATAGAGGGGGTAAACTTTCTCTTGAACAATTTACCCCGAATCAAGTCTATTTCTCTCGAACATCGACAAGCATGCAAAATAAGAACAACCTATGCTTTAGTCCATTCACTCTCTCTCGAGCTAAATGTGTTGAAAAGGGTTTAGGATTCACTCTCTCGAGCTGAACCCATGACTACCCAATACCCACAGACCATCAATCAATAATCTTGGTTTTAAAACCTCTCCCTCGAGCAAGCCAAAAACACAAAGGTAGAACTGCATTTGCAACTACAAATTTTAAATTAAACCACAATAAATGATTGAAATCACTTCTAAACATCATTTAAACTAACAATTAGCAATACCCAGAAACTAAATCAGCCCATAATCACATAATCACACCCCAAGAATTGGGGTTTTAGTTAGACATCATAAAAAGATAAAAATTGTTACCTAATTGAGTTTCCATCAACTGAGTAAGATTGATTTCATCTTTACAAAGGTCCAAATTGAAGAATATTAAAGACCCACTTCCAATTTCTCAAAGGTGAAAAAGTTCAATTCTTCAAAGCTAAGGAAAACTTGTTTCAATACTCAGAATTCTTACAATTCTCAACTGAAAATTCAATGTAATGAAATTTTTCTTTTTTTAAACTAAATGTTAAAAACTATATTTATAGTCGCCAAAAATGTGTTGCGAAGAGGCATTCGGTGCAGTAAGTTGGGTTCGCCGATCCACTTGGCCATGCGCCCTTTAGCTAATTTCATCGCCTTTCTGTCTTGGCCTTCAACATCCTCAAGGTCTGTAACTTTGGGCGATCTAACACTGCATCACGAAACCACTCAGTGATCCGATGACTATTCCTTTCTCTCACCGACTTGGTTTTCTCCTTCAGAGCTTAGCACACTGGAACTTTAGGCGATCAAGAACCCCTTCGGCGACTTGCCAAGTAGACTTGGTGATCACCAGGCTTCCTTTTCTTCACTCTTTTAACTTACTTCGTTCCTTTTTGGACATTAGTGTCCTTGCATTATTCCTCAATCCATATACCTGGAAATCAAGGGTTTTACATCAGTTATTGGCACAAAATAAGCATTTGAGGACACTAAACCTATACAAATAAAGCCCTAAATTAGTCCAAATCTCAGACTCATCAGCGTCCCAAAATATGCAGAAAATAAAATTCACGATGAGAAAATAGTAATCTAGACTGAAAAAGTAATTTAATCTAGCGTGCCAAAATATGCAGAAAATAAAATTCAGAATATTAGTGTTAGAATCTCTCTGATTCCTCTGATTCGTCTTTTTAGATATAATTCAAGGGATCTTGGACTTGATCTTGATTTTATTCTTAAACTTGATCTTAAATTCAAGAGCTTTGGAGGTTGTTCTTGAATTTTGTATTCTTGATCTTGATTTGTGGATTTGATGAACTTGATATGGACTTGAACTTGGTGATCTTGATCATAAACTTGATCTTGGATTAAAGGGCGTTAGAGCTTGTTCTTGAATCTTAGATGAACTTGATCTTGATTTGTGGATTTAATAAACTTGATATGGACTTAAACTTGATGATCTTGAACTTGACCTTGGATTCTAGGGCTTTGGAGCTTGTTCATGAATATTCGATGAACTTGAACTTTATCTTGATCTTGACTTTTACTTGAATTCAAGAGCTTCGAGCTTGTTCTTAAATCTGGTGGTCTTGATCTTGATTGTACTTGAACTTGAATTTTTGAATTCTTTTAGCCTCCAGAGAAATGTACGGTTTTTGATCCACGAGGTTTCTCTAATTTTTTGTTAGAATGTTTGATCTCCTTTTTGAATTATGAGAACCCCTATTTACAGTTGTGGAATACAGTAGATCAGTTGTGATAGGAACATGTTTTCCTTCAACCCATAAAAATTAAGTGACATGGTATATTGGGCTTTACGAAGTGGGATTGTCATTTAGACACATGACATGATCCTATTGGCTTCTTTGTTTGACTTTACATGCCACGTCATTTGTCATGTGGCGCCAAAATAGGCATCTAGGATGAGATGACATTGTGCTTAGCAAACTGGGTTCATCTATTATAGCCCAAATCAATTAATTTGAACTTTAATTAAATCCACATTTATTGGACTTAAATAATTAACTCAATTATATTAATCCATAATATTTATTTGGACTAATATATTCATGAATTTAATATAATCTGAATTATTTAATAAATTTTAAATGATTACATGTAGATCAGATTTACAAAGACAAAGAAACAATAAAGATTGTGATGACACAATATTCCATTGACAATAGGTTCAATTGGAGAATACAATCAAGTATGTGTATTTGTATGCTATTTTGTTTTTAAAGTGAAATTGTTATTGAATAAAATTTTATACTTTCTTGTGTGATTTTTTATTCGTATTTTTGAATGTCCTTCATTCGTATTTGTAATAGGGACACTTTTGTTTGTGTATTCGAGAATTGTAGCTGAATAATGAAGTCATCAAACATCAAAATTCAGAATGTTAGGAATTAGGGAGTTCAAAGATAAGCATAAATGTTTGTTGAAGGACATGGTGTATTGTCAAAGACAAGCAACAATTAATCTGGCTGGAGAGATAATTAATATAAACTAACCAATCAAAAAAGAAAATACACACCAAAGGATATATTATATGATATAAAGTTGGACCTTGGACTTGATGCAACCTACACTTTGGCATGGAGGGCTGAGGAAAAGACTTTGACTTCATTAAGGGGACACTGTCCGATTCTTATAGTAAATTATCGAGATACTTATATATATTGAATACTACATATCCTGGATCGGATGCAAGGATGAAGAAAATAGATGAGAATGAGTTTTTGAATCTGTTTATTTCTCTCTTTCCGTTCATAAATTATTTTCAAAGTTGTAGACCAATTGTTGTAGTGGGTGTCAGTCATCTCAGGGGTACTTATAATGGGATATATGTGTTCGCCAGTACTTTTGATGGAGTAGGTAAATGATGTAATGTGAATACAATTTGATGCATTTTTATTATAATATATATTTCTAAATATATGTATATATGCAGGAAATATATTTCCATGGTATTCTTGATTTAAAAAAATAATGCTTTCTGGACTTGGTTCTTCGAACAATTTCGGAAAGCTCATTGTAGAAAAGAGAACATAAAAAAGAATATGTGTGTTGTATCCTACAAAAACGACAACATTATAAATGCAGTTTCAAGGGTATGAAATGTTGTGCCATATTACGCTTGCACATGGAACCTATGGAATAATGTGAAAAAGTAATATAAACAATCACACAATAAGCTTTCAGAAGTGTTTTACACTATGAAAAAATCATACAAACAAGTTGATTTTGATATGTTGATGCAAAAGGTTGAACATATTGATGTTCGGGTAAATGAGTATTTAGAGTTGGTAGAATATGAAAAATAAGTTAGGGCATATGCAATGATAACGCTCAAATCACCCCTTAAAACCAATTAAAAGAGTGAGCATCGTAGTTAGTAAAAATCCAACGAAGAGTCGGGGTCGAATCACACAAGGAATAGTATATCGTGGTGAATTCTTTATCGAGAGATCTGGACTTTAAATTAGCTCATTTGGAATAGTAAGAACAATTGGGTGGATAGTACCATCAACTTAATATAAAGCTTTGTTGTCAATTATCGCAAAAAACTAAAATTCGAACGAAATCAAGAGTCAACAAGCAATCTAGGGGTGTGGGGATTGGATATCAATGGCATATAGGAGTAAATATGCTTCTGTATAGTGATGTGCATACATGAATAGGTTAAGTCATCTTCAATGACGCTAATCATCTTTCGATCTCAAAGCATCTATACCTAGAGTCTCCTTTCAGTCTCATCTAATGCCAATTCTAAACAACCCATTTCCTTACTCTATTCCCTCTTTCAAGAATATGGCAATTAGATCCAACCCATAACCTCTCTTTCAAGAAAGTCAAGGACATCAAACCTAAATTTCTAGTATTGACCGAATTACTCACTCCATTTAATATCTTTCGAGCATTAACTAGATATCGAAAGTAGGAATTAAGTTTGAAACATTAACCCTTAAGTTAACCCCATGATAATTATACCAAATTCATGCATGAAAAGCAACAAAGCAGAGCATAGCACAATACCCACTACATTAAATTAATATCCAATCCTAATAAAGCACCCCTAGATCTTGGAGTTTTAGCCACCCATGACAAAAAGTAAAGAAAGTATACCTTCCATGAAAGCATCCATGTGTAACTTGAAATCAAGAAATTAAGAGCAAACGCACTTTGGATTTAACTTCAAATTATCGAATTCAAGATTCAAATTGTAAAACCCCAAGAAGACTAGAAAAAGTATTCTAAAAAGTAAAGCGTTCTCCTGAACTCAATAGTTCAACTTTCTAATCAAACTTTGTCAAAACTCTATCATTTGGGCTATTTATATTTTCCCAAAATTTGGCCCAAAAATCCACTTCGCAACCAACTCGACGACCTTAGTCAGGCTCGCCTAACTCACTTGGTGAATCACCCTTTGTTCCCCAACTCACTTTCGTGATACTCTAGGCTTCACGTGTTTGAACCTTAGTTGGTGAACTCGATTGAGTCAGGCTTTCTCCTTTAGTGTATCACTGAATACCACCTTAATCCACCATTTGAGCTTTACATCTTTGCCTTACACACTGTCACTTGGGAGATGTTCATCAGATCTGGCTCTCTCATTCGGCGATATCACTTTTTATACTGGAGTTCATCGACCTTCTTTGGTAGTCAAAAGTGATATGCACTAATTGGGTGAATTCTAGGTCAGTCGGTGATCCTCCCTTCATGTTAGACGATAAAAATGTTCATTTTGGACTTCTTTTGCCTTTTTGGCCATTCTTTCAAGCTTTAGTCCATGCCTTGTCCAATTGCCTTCATAGCTGCAAATCATCAATATTTGATTAGAAAAGGACAAAGTTAGGCATTGAGGACACTATTTATTGAGCTAAATGGACCTTAAATGAGTGAAAATCTACCGCTCATCAACATTCTCAACTTAAATTTTTGCTTATCCTCAAGTACATCAAAAACGCAAGAAGCTCAATAAGGGTGTCTATGGCAATACTCAAAGAGAGTTAACATGCAATCCCCATGGAAAGATTACTCTCAACAGTATGTTACCCTAAATCATGACCAAAAAGCTTCAGATAATAACTAGCTTGTCTCAACACAAGCTCAAGCTCACATTAGATTCTTGTCTAATGCAAGAACATGTTTCAACAAATGCATTCAAGTGCCCTGACATCGAGAACGATTCCATGCAATCACAAAGCAAATAAAAAAAGGTAATAGGAATCAATGCAACTCTCACTCTCTCAAAAGAGAAATACATGCTTGATTTGTCCCATAGGTTTGCCCATATTTTACAATCATTACACAACCTAGTTCATGCAAGATCTCAAGGGTCTTTTAGGATTGTTATGGGGCTGTGGGTTAAGGCATGGTTATTTTGGATCGGTGACTTTACATTTTCAAAGCATTGTTTCAATCATCATCACCTCTTCTCAAGTTCTTTTTCTTCTTTTTCATTTGAGAACTCAAATCTCGACTTTTCACTCAATTATTTGGAACTCAGCTTTATTTCATTCACTTCTCTTTTCATTTTCATTTTCCCAAGATATTCCCATCAAATTGATGACAAATACACACACATTTTTTAATAAGGAGGGAATCCTTCTTTTTGTAAAACTTTCAGATTTGAGTCTCATTTCTTCTTTCTTTTCCCTTTACTTGGCTCTCATTCATCCTTTCTTTCCACATCCCTAACTTAGGATTTTGGCCTATGTTATCTATTCAAACATCACAATGCTTCAAAAAGGATTTTAGGTGAGAAGGTAGGGATAATTTGGTTTTAAAAGGTCTCCTTTTGGTTGAAAACAAACGGATTAGGCTCAAATGGTGCGAAAATGGTTTCACACCCTCACAAGGTAGTCACAAATGGTTTATTAACAATATGGTTCCCTTATTGAATTTTTTTTCCAAGATCATGTCTCGCATTCACCAAGATTCACACAAATGGATGAACAAGGAAAATTCTAGGACTCCATATGCATGCTTTCAAGTAAAAACTCACCACACATGGCACTTTGAAACACACTCACTTAGAACATCCCGAAAAGATTAAAAGCATACGTGCAATTTTCATTGCAAGGCTCACATCGAAACACAACTAGTCAACAAAAGATTCAAAGGGATCATTCAAAAGTGTAACCACATCAATTTCATTCTCGCAACACCAACACTACGCATCATGCTCATCATGAGTACTATTTAAGACATCAATATTGAAAAAAATTGATTCTCAAATTATATCAATGAAAACCTCAAGCGATTTGAAAACTCACGGGGGTTGCATTGATAAAGAGAGAACGAACAATGAAGTAAAGAGACACAATTTCTCAAAAGAAAAGCAATGTAATATAAATTCTAATATAAAAAAGGCATTACCTACAATATTTCAATTGACAAAATAACAAAATACAAAAAAGGGGAATATTGGCACAAAGGCCCCCACCCCACCAAAAACAAAAAGTAGTGTCCTCAATGTTAAGTAACTGAAATACTGTGTGGCTAAAATATAGGAATCCCCTAACAGGCTATGCCTATTGAGCACTCTCATATGGATTTTCTCATGGAGAAGACTCAAGTGGGGGCATTGATGCCCAACAATAGGATCATGGGAGGTGGCAAGGAAGGCTCAACTTGCGCATCAATGTTTGTATCATCAATGGGAAGTGTGGGGGATTCTGGAGTGACTCCACTAGAACCGACCTCTTTAGTCTCTTGGAGGGACCTCTACAGGGTAGCCTGAATGATGGCCTTCTTAGTCTCCTGCATCTCTGTAAGGGTCTCAACAATCCCTAGCTTATGTTTTCTCAACCCCTTCTCATTAGTTTCCTTATCTAACCCCTCGTCCTCATCATCTACATCTAAATCAACCTTATGCATAGTAGAATAAGATGCAACACTAGACATCTCAGATGTAAGGGATGCGACATCTGAAAGGGAAACATCGCCCCAAAGTGTCGAGATGTGCATGGACAAAATCTGGACCACCTCAGCCCTTTACATGGAAACCTCAGCTCTAAGGGTGTCCAAAGTACTAGAGCTACCCTTTTCCTTCTCTAAAATTGCTATCCTCGTAGTTAAATTATCTAATCTCAGATTGTGGCCCTTAATTATCTTCTCACAATTGACCACTCCCTCAGTTAGAGAAGCCAAGGCATTCTGGATAGCCTATTTAATGAGCCGAGGCAAATCCTTCTTAACCGGGGCAGCTCTAACATCCGCTGACCGGGCAAGACTGTCCATCTGGTATATAAGTGCCTTGGTCAAGAGAGAGTGGGCAACAAGAGAAGGGGGAGGCATCACACTAGTAGCGGTCATAGAAGTAGAGGGTGCAGATGCAGTAGTGGAATCAGAAATGCCACCAATAGATGAAGGACTAGGAATACCTTCCTGCTCCACAGAATGAACATACGTGCTAGTCTCAGGAGTCAAGGTCGCAGGTTTGACCAATGGAGTGGAGTCTGGTGGTGGCGGCTTCCTCCAAGGCGCATGATGTCTCAAACACTCTACCTCAATCCTCCGGATATCAATAGATGAGGCTGGTGTGACTTTAACATCTGTAGTAGCCCTAAAAGGGACTCCTGCCCTTTCACATAAATGGGTGATCAAAACTGGAAATGGGAGAAATGTTTTCTCTTGCCTCGCCCTCATCACCATCTCTGCAGCAAGAATGGCACCGACATATATGTGCTATCAATCTATGATGGTGCCCGCCAATATCGTCTTGTCATACCAAAGAATACACCTATTCTGGATGGAATCAAGTTGCTACTGATGAAGCCATACTAGTATATGGCCACCATATTTAAGTCTTTCTTCTATATCTTAGCACCATCTGCCATGAGAAGAATCAGATATTAAGGGTGCTAACCAACCTTTCAAAGAGTCTAGATCGTGGCGCATCCGAAGCGAATACATATCAGACTCAAAAACTGGTACCTTTAGTATTATATTAATGGCCCAAACATCATATCTAACCATTTTACCTGTCACCTCCACTTCTTTAAGTGGTTTCCATACGATTCCCTTCCACTTTTTTGGGAGGGCCTGAGCATACGCAGTGTAGAATTCCTTTACCCAAGAAGGAATGTAAGGACTCCTAGGTTTGGTGAAACCTTCAAACCAAGGAAACTGAATTGTATCCCAGATGGTTGGGTAATCTCTCATCACTCCATCTATGAAGAGTCGTTTCTCCTCAAGTATGGTATGCTCTCCTACTGCTTTGAGCCTATTCAAGGATCTTGGAGCTATAATCGGGAGAACTCTGGAAACTGGAGCTTGTGTAGGTGAGGGTTGCACAAACTTTGAGCGGATCTCCGTTCTTTTCCTAACAACCCTAGGTTCTACCCTATCTTGAGTACATGGTTATGGGATAGAAGTTTTTCGGTGATTAAGAGATTCAAATGGTTCATTAATCGAGAGGCCCCGATGTCTTTTGAAAGGAAGATGAGGAGGAGAAGACTCCATGCCTGACTCATTATTGGAGTAGACCATATTCTTGCCTTTTGTTTTTGCCATTACCTGCAAGGTACACATTAAAGCACAAGATTTTTAAAGTTTAGTCGAAATCGAAAGTACTTTGAATAAAGTTTTAAAAATAGTTATGAGGGTTACCTAACGGAAAGATGTATCACCCAATAAGATTGGTGAGCTTCGGTAAGCTTGTCGAAATGATCAGTAGCACAATACTAAGGGCTCATGAACATAAGGTAGAGTTAATGCCAACTCGGTGATTCACCAAATTGGTTTTGGCAAGCTAAGACAAATCCACCGTAACTAACATTGCAAAAGGGAAGACACAAGCATCAAGGGTGATGTCTTCTCCTACTCGGCGATATGCCAAGTGGGTTTGGTGTTACTAAGACAAGCTCCTTGAATGGAACAATACCCAAGGCCATGCACAAACTAAGGAAGGCTAGCTGGGTCTTACTTGGTGATTCGCCTAACTTCCTTGGTGGGCTAAGACAAGCTCGTAAAACATGAAGTTTCAGTCCAGCACCTAAATTCAAAAATCAAATCAAACATGCACAACAAATATGAGTTTCCCTTAACAATTACAATCTGCCGATATGCTTTTCTACCCATGGGTACTCAAATATCCCCCATTTATCACTAAGTGTTGCACTAATTGATGATTTTCCCTAAAGAGAGTAGTCACACTATCTATCATTGGGAAAATCATATAATGGGTCAACACTAAGCTACTCAGACTTTACTCACATTAAATTAACCACAGACCTGCAAGCATATCAACTCTATTCAACATTCTAACCAACATAATCACGATACACAATTTATATAGGCATTCTCAGTAAAAATCACATGGGTACAGTTCAAAATCAATAATATGATGCTACCCAACAAAAAATAATCGCTTAATCTCAGTTAAAGGGCTCAAAACCACACGTTATATGCAATCTAAACTCAAAAATATCAATAAAAAGTTGAAATACCAACCTAAAAGCCAAAAAATAAGCAAGAAATTTAGGAATTGGGGTTGGGTTGATGCAAGATCCAATCAAATGCACTCCTAGCACGTACAATACACTCACACAAGGTGCACATTCACTCAAAATACACAATGTAAGAGAGGGGAATTGAAATGTAACACCTCAGAAATCAGACTTTGACTTGACAGTAAAAAACCAACAAAACCAGGTGAACCACAACAGGGTTCACGGACCATGAAAGGACACGGTCCGTCGACTTGTCCGTAGACTCACACCAGCCCAAAAGTGGTGGACCATGGGACCCTCCCCCCCGTGGACCACCACACGAGCCGTGGTGGATTCCGTGAAGTCGAGCCAGTAAAGACTCTAGCCTAGGTGAAGGACCACGAGGACCTTCACGGTCTATGATCCTTCCCACGGTCCGTGAAGTAAGCCGTTGAGGGAAGGCCCAGAACCAACATCTATTGGACTAAGGACCATGACCAGGTTTACGGTCCGTGGTCCCTTTGATGGTCCGTTAGAGGGGTCGTGGTCGGCTGTGTTAGACTTTTAAGTTAGGGGTCGTTTGGTCTTTTCCCTATGTGTTGGACCTCTAAACTATGTCATTTAACCCCTAAACTATGTAGTTTTGGTTAGTTTTAGCCAAGTAACTTAATCAGAACCTATCCAAATCGATCATTCACCTAAATCAATTGAAAATTAAAGCAAAACAGAGAGAAAAGTTGAGTAGTCCTTCAACAACACGCAGTAAGGTTTCTTCAGTTCCAGCCCCAAAATTGAAATATTTCTCCGTGAGTTTCATCACCAGGTATGTGGGATTTCACTAGTGGGTTCCTTTCACCCATTAGGTCCCTAGAATTCAGTCAGATTCTTGATTCCCTTAATTATGTTTAGACCTAGGGCTTCCAGAACATCAGATAAATGTTATGATTTAGTTTTTAGATCAATCCTAATCATATTATCATGTTTTTGAGGAATTGTTTCTTAGCTTGTCGCATGCAATTCAGAACCCTGGTTGTGTAGATTCGTTTAGTTCATGAATTATACTTTCTAGGTCAGTTTATACAGATATACATGCTCCTGTTAAGAATGTTTCATTATTAGTACTAATGTTTCATTATTAGTACTAATGTTACATTTTCAGTTAACATGTCAGAATCTGGAGCTATTCAGTTTATTACAGTTTTGTTATATTTTATATATTCTATTGGGAAAAGGCTTAATACCGAGTTGGACTAGGGTCAGTCACCCTCATAGTCCCAGAACTACATGCCCCCGTAGGTAAGTCCCTTCCGTGGGCATTGTACTTAGTGATCACGCCAGTCATGCCTCTATACTGTTGGCATGATATATTGGGTCCTCTCGAAGGGGCGTATATATCGGACTCCACATTTAGCTCATGCAGTTTTAGGTTGGTTATAAGTAGCTCCCACAGTCAGATTCTATTGCATTGACCAGGTTATCAGTTAAAGTTCAATATTCAATTTCAGCATGTTATAAACTTGGTCATTTCATTAAGTTTAGTTCATATTTGATATTTTCAGTATAGTATCTTGCTCACCTTATATCATCACTCAGTTAAATGCTTTTTTTAGTTATGTATATTGTTTAGCTTTATTCTATCCTACAAGCTCAATACCCTTTAAGTACTGATGCATACTCTGTGCTACATCTCCTCGTGATGTAGTTTCAGGTCCTCAACATTCAGATCATGCATAGATCGATTCCCGATCTCCAGTTCAGCAGCATCAGTGGTGAGTCCTCATTCTTCGAAGATGATTGACATGATTATCTTTTTACTTTCAGTCTTTTGTTTCAGTTTTTGCTAGATTTAGCTGGAGGCATGTCCCAACATCTCTAGTAAGTTAGAAGCTTATTTCAGACATAGATAGATTCAGCTTTAGGGTTTGTGTTTTATTTCAGTATTCTTAAACTCTTCTCAGTTATATATTCAAATAATATTGGGTATTCCCCATCATTTCCGTTGATCTCATGTTTAATCCTCCACATAATATTTCTTATTTTAGTTTATCTTTAAGTATGCTTATGATATGCCAGCACAGTTAGTTTGGGGCCACTCGTGATCCTAGGTCTCATGTTTACGTCCAGGGGATAGCCTCATGGCGTGACAAACTTAGTATCAGAGCATTAGGTTTAAGTGTCATAGGATGTCTGAAAAGCCACACTAAGTAGAGTCCTTTTCATGGGTGTGAAGTGCACCACATCTAATGAGAGGGAGGCTACGATGTGTTTTAGGAAAACTTCACTTTATTAATATTCTTATCGTGCATTGGTATGATCTCTCTTTCTAATCCATCATTACACATTTTCAGATCAAGCCTCCTCATAGAGCTTACACAAGAAATGTGAATGGCCGCAACGCTAATGCAGCTCCTCCAGTCCCAGATTAGGAAGTTTCAAATGCAGAGTTTCGGAATGCTATTCAGCTTTTGGGTCAGAATTGACCAACTAGAACAATCAGCAGGACCCAAATCCGACTAACACTAATGTTGGGTCAGCTACAGCTAGAGTTTGAGATTTTGTTAGGATGAATCCACCTGTGTTTCTAGGGTCGCAAGTTGGTGAGGATCCACATAACTTCATTGATGAGGTCAAGAAAATCTTTGGAGTAATGCAAGTGACTGGTAATGATAGAGTAGAGTTGGTGTCCTACCAGCTTAAGGATATAGCTCACATCTGGTTTACTCAATGGAAAAAAAACAGGGGTACGGATGCAGTTCCTATCACTTGGGAGTGTTTTAGTAAGACTTTTCTTGACAAGTTTTTTCCAAGAGAGTTGAGGGAGGCAAAAGCTCAGGAGTTCATAAATTTGAGGCAAGGTAGCATGTCAGTCCAAGAGTAAGGATTCAAGTTCACCCAACTCTCCAGGTATGCTTCTCACATGGTTGCTGATCCAAGGGCACAAATGAATAAGTTTCTGTTTGGGGTATCTGACTTGGTGAGAACAGAGTGTAGATATGCTATGTTGCTAGAAGATATGAACATCTCTAGGCTCATAACTCATACTCAGTAGGGTGAGGGAGATAAGCTTAAGGAATAGGCTAAGGAGAAAAATAAGGCTAGGACAAACAACTATGAGTATTTTCAACAGAAATCGGGTGGTGAAAATTGCTCGCAGTTTCAGCAAAAGTCTTCAGCTCCAACACCTTTATTAGCTAGTGTTCCATCCTTCAGGTTTCGATAAGATCAGAAAGGCAGGGAATCATGCTCTCAGTCTCAGGAGGGTATTTCAGGCACCAGAACTTACCCAACTTGTCCCAAGTGTGGTAACAACCATCCGGTGGAGTGTCTTGCAGGAAAGAAAGAATGTTTTGGGTGTGGTCAGTTTGGTCACAGCTTGAGAGATTATCCTTCTTCTAATAAGGTCAAGGAGGCAATAATGGTAGGGCTCAGTCTACAACTTCAGCAGCACCAGCAGGTCGCCCGACTCAGTAGAATAACTCATCTGGTACAGGTGGCGAACAACGCCAAAACAGGTTGTATGCTCTTCAGGCTCGCCAGTATCAGAAAGATTCTCCTGATATGGTCACTAGTACGTTACGAGTCTTTAATTTAGATTTTTATGCTTTGTTAGATCCAGGGGCTACTCTTTCCGTTGTAACTCTCTATATAATAGTAAACTTTGGTGTTAGTCTAAAAACTCTTTCAGAACCCTTCTCAGTCTCTATTCCAGTTGGTGACCCAGTTATAGCTAGATGGGTATATAGAAATTGCCCTGTCACAGTTTCTCAGAAAGTCACCTCAACATATCTTGTAGAGTTAGAAATGGTAGACTTTGATGTCATTCTAGGCATGGATTGTTTACATTCATGTTATACCCCAGTTGATTGTAGAACTAGGATCGTTCGTTTTCAGTTTCCAAACCAGTCAATCTTAGAATGGAAGGGTAATAGCTCAGTGACTATGGGTCGATTCATTTCTTACGATAAGGCCTAAAAGATAATTTCTAAGGCTTTTCTTTATCATCTAGTTCGGTTTAAGGATTCTATATCTGAAACCCCAACTCTTGAGTCAGTTCCAGTAGTTAATGAGTTCCCATAAGTGTTTCCAGAAAGTCTTCCCGGAGTTCCTCGCGAAAGGGAAATTGACTTTGGAATTGATCTCCTTCAAGATACCCATCATATTTCTATTCCTCCTTACAGAATGGCTCCAACTGAGCTTAAGGAATTGAAAGAGCAGTTGAAAGACCTTCTAGATAAGGGCTTCATCAGACCTAGTATTTCCCCATGAGGTGCACCAGAGTTGTTCGTGAAAAATAAAGATGGGTCTCTCAGGATGTGCATTGACTATCGGCAGTTGAACAAAGTCACAATGAAGAATAAGTACCATATCCCCATGATTGATGACTTGTTCGACCAACTTCAGGGTGCTAGTCATTTTTTGAAGATAAACCTCAGATGTGGTTATCATCAGCTCAGAGTCAGAGATAGTGACATTCCAAAAATAGCCTTCAGAACTCGGTATTGTCATTCTGAATTTGTAGTTATGTTATTTGGACTAACCAATGCTCCTGAAACTTTCATGGATTTGATGAACATGGTGTTCAAGAAGTATTTGGACTTGTTCGTTATCGACTTTATTGATGATATCCTCATTTACTCTAGGAATGAGTAAGAACATGCGACTAATTCTAGGATTGTCCTGCAAACTCTCAAAGATTGCCAGTTATTTGCTAAGTTTAGCAAATGTTAGTTTTTGTTGAAATCAATTGCTTTTCTTGGGTATATTGTGTCTAGTGAAGGGATCCGAGTAGATTCTCAGAAAATAGAAGCAGTGAAACAATGGCCCAGACCTACCTCTCCTACATATATCAAAAGTTTATTGGGTTTGGCAGGTTATTACAGAAGGTTCATGGAAGGATTTTCATCCATAGCTTCTCCATTGACTAAGTTAACTCAGAAAAATGTTAAGTTTCAGTGGTCAGATGAGTGTGAGAAGAGCTTGCAGAACTAAAAACTAGGTTGACTACAACTCCTATTTTGACTCTACCAGAGGGTTAAGACAGTTATGGTATCTATTATATGCTTTTTTTAGTTATGTATATTGTTTAGCTTTATTCTATCCTACAAGCTCAATACCCTTTAAGTACTGATGCATACTCTGTGCTACATCTCCTCGTGATGTAGGTTCAGGTCCTCACTATTCAGATCACACATAGATTGGTTCCCGATCTCCAGTTCAGCAACATCGGTGGTGAGTCCTCATTCTTCGAGGATGATTGACATGATTATATTTCTACTTTCAGTCCTTTTTTTTTAGTTTTTGCTAGATTTAGCTGGAACATCCCCAGTCAGTTAGAGGCTTATTTCAGACATAGATAGATTCAGCTATAGTGTTTGAGTTTTATTTCAATACTCTTAAACTCTTCTCAGTTATATATTCAGATAGTATTCGGTATTCCCCATCATTTTAGTTGATCTCATGTTTAAGCTTCCACATAGTATTTCTTGTTTCAGTTTATCTTTAAGAATGCTTATGATATACCAACAGGGTTAGCTTGGGGTCACTCGTGATCCTAGGTCCCGTGTTTACGTCCAGGAGGTAGTCTCAGGGAGTGATAAAATTTGTATCAGAGCATTAGGTTTAAGTGTCCTAGGATGTCTGAAAAACCGCACTAAGTAGAATCCTTTTTATGGGTGTGAAGTGCACCACATCTAATGAGAGGGAGGCTACGAAGTGTTTTAGGAAAACTTCACTTTCTTGATATTCTTGTCTTGCATTGGTATGATCTCTCTTTCTAATCCATCGTTATGCATTTTTAGATAATGTCTCCTCGTAGAGCTTACGCAAGGAATGTGAATCCCTTCAACGCTAACGCAGTTGATCTCATGTTTAAGCTTCCACATAGTATTTCTTGTTTTATTTTATCTTTAAGTATGCTTATGATATGCCAGCAGGATTAGCTTGGGGTCACTCGTGATCCTATCCCGTGTTTACGTCCAGGGGTAGCCCTGAGGCATGACAAGTAAAGTCTCCAAAAATTCTACATGCTTTGATTTTTGAATTTAAAACAACCATGAACATTTTTATTCCAGGCCCGTTTGGCATACCCACTAACGTCGTCGAACATGTTTGGTGTATCACTGTCTGGAACTTAAGCTCACCAAACATGCCTGAATAATGAACAAACTTGAAGGTTAATCTAGCGGACCCGATGGAGTCCGCTTAGTGCAATTTGGCGTATCACCTTTTGGAGCTCTAGTCGCCGAACTTGAGAATGCAAGTTTTCACCAATTTCAGCTCAAAAGGTGGATAAGAAGCAGTCCTCTTAATGCTTTAGGGGCATCACCATTTTGGTTTGGCCTCACCCAATCTGTCCTTATTTATCTTTCAACCTCTTCCCCACATGCACTTATAATGCACGTTATTCGAAAGTAATAAAAACAAAAGTAAATACTTAGGGGTTACCTCCCAAGAAGTATATTGTTTAACGTCATGGCATGACATAGTCCTCAAACTTCAACAATCATTTTTGGGGTTCGGGATAGTATCATTGTGAAAAATACCTTTTTGCCTTAGATTTAGATGAGTGGAAATTTGACCCAGTTGGGTCTTCAGTTTCTTGATCAAAACTGAATGTAAAGTCAACATTTTGGTTAAAGTTGAGAAGTAATTTTTCAAATCTTTCAACACCTTATCGGATTCTTCAACCTTGTTGTTGATCTTTATAAGCATGTCTTCCATCCGACTTCTTTCTAAATCAGCTGGATCTTTTGAGCGTGAACTATCATAGGAGGCACATATTTATCTTTGTCCACTTCTCTATCTCTGCAATTTCCACCTGTCCAATCTTTCCAACCACCATCTCTATCCTTGTTACAACCTTGGTTTCCATGTTGACATTGATAATTGTTGTGAGAACCCCCCACCCCCCTCCCCACTAAATTTCCCAAGTATTGAACCTTTTCATTGTATAATGCCTCAAATTTGGCATCATCCAGGCATTGCCCACTGGTGGTTCCAACCACATTCACTGACTTAATTCCACCTCCCATGACATGTTAGGACAACTAATCAATTTGGGTCATTATGTTGGCCATGTTTTCCTCTCTTTCATGGTCCTTTTTTATTAGTTCTTTGGTCAAGCCCACTTGTAAAATGGGTGCTTGATCATTCCTAGTGTGCCATGCTCGATTGACCTTAGTCATATCATCAAACAACAATGAAGTTATCTCATACGGTTGTCTCATCAATCCACCATGGACTAATTGACCAGCCACACTTTTATTGACTGAACCAAGGCTTCAATAAAAGTATTGCAACAACAAATTGTCTTAAATGCAATGTGTTGGACTTTGCAAGAGTAACTTCTTGAACCTCAACCATATTTCATGCAAGGGCTCACCTCTAAGATTTTTGAAATTTTAGATTTGGAGATGAAGTTCAACCATTTTCGAGGGTGGAAAGAATCATTCTAAGAACGCCTCATTTAGCTCATCCCACGAAGTAATAGAATCATTTGGCAATTCTGCCAACCATATTGTAGCCTCTCCCGTTATAGAGAATGGAAATAGTCTCAACCTTAGGGATTCTTGGGAGATGTTCTTGAACTCAAAGGGTCCACACACCTCCTTGAAATTCTTAAGGTGCTCATGGGTATCCTCATGAGCTAGACCTCCAAAAATTCCTTTCATCTGGAGCAATTGGATCATAGTTCCAGTGATATGAAACACCGCCCTCCCGATTATATGAGGGATTCTGACTACTCCCGTGCTTTGAATGATATTAACGGGCATTTCATTTAACTCACCCATATTGTCATTTTGACCATAGAGTGACTATAATTGTCACTCCCATGGTCACTCATCTTGTCAACCTGCAAATCAGCTAAAGACAACATAAAACAACCACTCTACTAAAAATAAAGAAAATTAAAATCTAACTTCTTAATTAAAATTCTCAACTACCATTCCTCCACAAAAGGGACCATTTTTTATGACACTCAAATCACCCTCAAAACCAATTAAAAGAGTGAGCGATCCTAGTCAGTTAATACACAATGAAGAGTCGGGGTCAAATACCATATGGAATGGTATATCATGGAGAATTCCTTATTGAGATATTTGGACTTTAAATTAGCTCATTTGGAATAGTAAGAACAATTGGGTGGATGGTACCACCAACTTAATATAAAGATTTGTTGTCAATTATCACAATTAAACTAAAATTTGAACAAAATCAAGAGTTAGCAAGCAATCTAAGGGTGCGGGGATTGGATATCACTGACATATAGGTAAATGTGCTACTCTATAGTGATGTGCATACATGAATAGGCTAAGTCATATTCAATGACGCTAATCATCTTTCGATCTCAAAACATTTATGCCTATAATCGCCTTTCTGTCTCATCTAATACCAATTCTACACAACCCATTACCTTAATGTATTCCCTCTTTTAAGAATATGTCAATTAGATCCGGCCCATAACCTCTCTTTCAAGAAAGTCAAGGACATTATACCTAAATTTCTAGTATTGAATTAATTACCCACTCCAATTAATCTCTTTCGAGCATCAACTTGAAATCGAAAGTAGAAATTTAGTTTGCAACCTTAACCTTAACCTTTAAGTTAACTCGATGATAATTAGATCAAATTCATGCATAAAATGCAATAAAATAGAGCATAGCACAGTACCTACTACATCAAATTAACACCCAACCCTATTAGAGCACCCCTAGATCTTGGGTTTTAGCCACCCATCACAAAAAAAGTAAAGAAAGTATACCTTCCATGAAAGCAGCCATGGGTAACCTGAAATCAAGCAATTAAAAGTAAAACACTTTGAATTTAACTTCAAATTATTGAATTCAATATTCAAATTGTAAAACCCAAAGAATACTAGGAAAAGTACTGAAAAATACAAAGTGTTCTCCAGAACTCAGTAGTTTAACTCTCTAATCGAACTCTGTCAAAACTCTATCCTTTGGGCACTTTATATTTTCCCAAAATTTGACCCAAAAATCCACTTCACAACCAACTCAGCGACGTTAGTCGGGCTCACCTAACTCACTCAGCTAATCGCCCTTCATTTCCCAGCTCGCCTTTGTGATGCTCTAGGCTTAAGGTGTTTGAACCTCAGTTGGCAGATTTGATTGAGTTAGCCTTTATTGTTCAACGTATTGTTGAATACCACCTTAATCTGTTGTTTGAGCTTTACATCTTTGCCTTGCACATTGTCACTTTGGGTGATACACATCATGTCCACCTTTATCATTTGGCGTATCGCCTTTTCTACTAGAGTTCGCCGACCTTCTTTATTAGATAAAAGTGCTAGGAACTATCAGATTGGGTGAAGTCTATCTTAGACGGTGATTCTCTCTTCATGCTAGGCGATCAACAATGTTCATTTTACATTTCTTTTGCATTTTTTGGCCATTATTTCAAGCTTTAGCCCATGCCTTGTCTAATTGCCTTCATAGCTACAAATTATCAATATTTGATTAGAAAAGGACTAAGTTAGGCATTGATGACACCAATTATTGAGCTGAATGGACCATAAATGAGTGTGAATCTACCACTCATCATGCAACAATTGACAGAGCATGGATTATAACATAAAGCATCGTAGAGTGCATAAATTCAATACTTGTGACGGCAAGAGAAGTATTAGTATATCATTTTCTTAGGGAGGTTCGACTAATGTTAGGGTGTTTTTCCCTGGTGAGATGTTGAGTCGATTCCTTTCTTGTTGAACTAATTATTCATCGTTAGATAGAGATGAATGAGCTTAGATAACTTTACTATTTCAAACTTGATAGAGCACTGTGACCTACTCTTCTACATGAATCATAAACATCAATATGTTTGTCATTGAGCGATACAAGAGCCAAGACCCAATGTAGTTTGTCCTTCATAATTAGAGGGAAAAAAACATAATCAACTATATGTCATGGGACTGCAACATGCATTTGTATCCTTTGATGCAATCACATATAATGTGCTCTTCATAAACACCATTTTCATCACGTTCTACATCAACATATTTAATGACCCTCCTGGTCATTTTTTTGTTTTCCAATCTTTTCAATATTTAGAGCTTTCCTGTAGTGACCCCAAGTCATTTATGACTTCCTGGGACTATCACTTCAGTCGTCGGGTTGTTCGTTTGGATTTTGTGCAAGTTAACATATTTTGGAGCCTTAAAAACTTGAACAGTTGACTTCAATCAAATGATTAGGAAGATGAACTCAGAATGCAATTCTAACAGTTTCATTAGCTTTGGAATGACCATTTTATGATAGGGACATGGTTGGTTAGGGCTCCGAGACTTTTGGTGTGAGTTTGTGCCATCAAACATTTTAACTTCGAAGCTTAAGCCAAGGGTTGACTTTGGTCAACATTCTTGGTAAATGTGCTCGTATGAGAATTTCATCAGTGCAATTAGTTTTGGAATGTCGAGTTTGGTCGAGAATGATCTTTCATGCGGTTCCCTAGACTTCCTCTCTCATTTTAATCCTTCTTGTGGTTTTTAGCTTAAAACAAAACTTGAGTGTGAGACCCATTTTTCATCAAAATAACCTTGTATGGAAGTTTTGGTTGTTTTGTTGAGTCCAGAATATCAAATTCAATTGGGTAGATTTTTTTTATACGCATCGGGTTTCGAATGAATCTCGGGCACCCTGTTGAATAATTCGAAGTTTGAGCAAATTAGCTAAGGTGCTGATATTTGGTGCAGGCTTTTCACGACCAGAAATGACTTTTAGCGACCTGAATCTTTGCTATTTAAATAGCGATATTTCAACTTCAATCCCCAACTTTAAAATGTAATTTATTGAGTTTAGTAGCTTTGATTGAGGCATATCAAAGTGTTGGGGTCTGTGTTGATTGTGGCTATATTTTGGAGTGTTTGGGAGGTGTCGAAGGCTCTCCATTTGAGGTATCTTCCTCCATAAAGGTGTTGTCAGCTCTATATTGTTTTCTTCCATTGGTATTTTTCTTGTTGTTTGGGCTGTTCCGCGCATGGAATTGAGCCCTGTTTTGAGGAACAAGATTGGTAAGGCGTTTAAACCCATTTGATGAAGTCAATTTTTGGATTCCTCGTGCGGGTCCCATATTTCCATTTTGACTCGATTTTAGATTTGTTTCCAATTGTTGGGATTTAATGTCTAAATGTTCGTAATTACATTGTGATTGATAGTTTAATAGTGCGGTGGTGTTTCAAGGTGTTTCAGAAGTGGATAGCTCATGTGTGGTGCATTTAGAGCACTCGTAATCAACTTTGAGGAAGACTTCGGTCTACTTTATTGATTGATCTTCTTAGCTAATGCATATTATAAATTTCATGTAATTTTAGATTGTATTTGCCGGGTATTTAACTTTCGTATTGTTAATCCATATTTTCTTGATTTGGTAGGAACCTTGGGCTTAGTATAGGTATAAGGATCCTTAATTTAGGTTTGTAGATTCTGTTGTGGTATAGATGATCTTGATTATATTTGTTAGGATTGATACTTTGTGGCCTTAGAATAGGGTGTACCTTAGGTGCTTTAGAATTGTCTTTTATCGCCTCATAGTTACAAGTTTATCCCTAAAGGTATAATATTCAGTTGTTCTCCTTGCGTTGGTGCTTGGGACATTGGTTGCTCATCGTAGCCGTGGGTTGGTTCTACCTATGCTCAGTTAGGGACTGGAGGGGTATGATTGAGGTAGGGTTTTGTCTCTTGAGTTTGTTCCCCATTTTATTGATTTGAAATCTCTTTTTGATCCCATCGTTTATTGTTTAGCAATAGGCCTATTGTATCCTTATTGAGCTTATCATTTTATTATTAGACCCGAGGCCATATACGAGGACCAGTTGGATCTCAGGTTAGTACTTTATATCTTAATATCATTGTTTGGTTGGTTGTGTATCTATTTGAATTAGAGTGCCTTGTTTGGATACCGGTGATGATGAGCATTGCATTGTTTGTTCATTCTCACAGATATGTGGTACGATCCTGGTGCATCCACAGACATATTTATCTTTCATGTTGAAATACAATTTTACTCCGCTCTATTCTAAATTGGTTTTAACAGGAGTCGTATCACATTTATTACTAGATTCCTCGTTTTTGAGATTACTATGCGTTAGAGATGTGCTCCTTTCCTACTGTGATATTAGAGGCATCTGGGATGTGCTCAATTTTAATTTGAATACCCGGCGCATCGACGCCTTTTATTACATGCTATTGGTCTTACTTACGCCCTTAGGTTACTATTGCAAGTTAGGTTGGGAGTTTACCATTTGGTTGGGTGGCCCTAATTTGCATGAAATTCTTTTCATGGTCTGCACACCCCCGGGTCACTCTTGCTAGTTGGGAAGCTTATATCCCTAGGAGTGGATTGACTGGCTGGGTGGCCTAGATTGATTTGTCACTCATTCTAGTTGGGCTGGGAGTTTATTCGAGTCATATGGTTATGGGTTTGGATGGTTATTTATGGTTTTGTTGTGCACCATACATTCATATGCATGGCCTATCACCGTTATACTTATTTGTTGATTGCACCCTTCGATTTATGTAGTCCAGTTGGGTTGTATTTGTTGTTTGTACCTTCCAGGCTTATAGGGTCCGGTTAGGTTATTTTTTGACTATATTATGTTCTCTATTGTTGTTTCACTATTAGTTGATATACTTGGACTATATAATTTTGGTTGTGGGCCCTCCTGGCCTTGGGTAGTTGACTTGGTATCTTAGTAGCTTACAAATAGATTCTTAGCTTGTGTTCCAACTACGTTCTCGTCTCGACTTCTTACTCTTTGTACCCTATTTCTATTCTTTTGCCTCTCTACTTTGGTATTTTATGTTTGATTACTTGTGCTTGGCTCTCTTTATTACTTGTTGTTTATGCTTGTGTTATCTTTTCAGCTAAATCGGCCATTTCCTACTGAGTAATGCTTTTGGTACTCATACTACAGTTCTACTTCCTACATATTGCGGTTGAGTTATCGCCATTGATTTGGAGTCGTGCAGAGTAGCTTGGAGTTTCACAGATTAGGGTGAGCTCCTAATCTTTGGAGCTACCAGTTACTTTCTATTTTGGCTAGGCTTAGTATTTATATTGTATTCAAAGACAACCTACACTTTCCTTGTATTTGTAAAAGCCTTGTACTCCTAATTTGGATTAGATGATCCACTACTGACTTATGCCAGGTCTTGGGATCGTTCATATATTTTTTTTATTATCCTTTGTTTGCTTTGTTCTAAGCGCTTGCTTCATTTTATTGGCTTCTACTTGGTAGTCTTTTGCTTATGGCTCCGGGCTAAGAGTTAGGCTTACCTACTGGTGGGATGTAGTAGGTGTTATCATGACCTGAGAAATCAGGTCATGACAGTTTGGTATTAGAGCTCCAGGTTGACCGACATCATTAGTATGAGGGAAAACACATTGAAGAATCCTGCAGGTCGGTGCAGAGATGTTTGTATACAATCTCTGGGAGGTTATAGGGAATTCTTAGGAAATTCTATTATTGACTCATTATCGTGAGCTTTCACTTTTATTAACCTTTAGAACTGCTTCTTTGGAATCTACTCTCCTCTAGATGGATAGCACAAAACATTTGATGGACGTGGATGGAGCATCAACAAATTCCTCTAGAGTTTCTGCAAATGATTGGTTAGAAGGCCTCAGTAGGGCATGTACCTTGAGGTCAGATGCTTCTTGATCATTCAGAGAGCTTGGGGGCAACCCAGGATTTGACACAGTTATTTGCTACCTCAGTTCCTTGATATTCAATGTTAGGAGGTCTGAGCTTTTTTAAGGGTACACCTCAATCAGGTGTGATTTTGGGTGCGACATGTGCTTCTCAGAGCAGAGTTGGGCTGAGAGGTCCTCAACAAGTTTTGTCATCCATTTTTGATTATCTGATGGGATTTGTAAAATGGGATGGGCATAGTCTCATATTGTTTCCTTCAATCCAAGAGCTAAGTCAGGGGTTCATCATAGGGTTGGCCATGCCACTCCAATTGTCATCAGAGCATATGATATCAATGGGATCTACTTTTCCGAAGGTTGTTAGTCATGTGAGGGTTTTGGAACATGCGTTCCTTAAGACTACCGGTGTCACGAGCCAGGGGTACCCCCTAGATGTAACATGGCGTATAGAACCCCGAAGGATTCCATACTAGCCACTTAGTTCTTATAACATAAGAAATAGAACAATAAGAGTAAAACCATAGTCCAAGTCCAAAACAGTTTATAAAGAAAAGCGGAAGTCTAAAACTCATGTCTCGTCATAGCCATATAATACAATAGAATGAAATTAGGCCTATCCCACACATCATGTCCAAAAGAGAAAATACATGAAAAGAAAGTGAATCAATAAAAATCTATCCTTGAAGCATGAGGACTCACCAAGCTCGTGAATCTCAAGAATCAACACTAGCCACGAAACTGGGAAACCTGTCTGTCAGACCCTTTGGGAAATATGTAGGCAAGAGTATGCGTTAGTACAAACAATATACCAAGTATGATAGCTATGCATAAAAACCTTTAAAACATGCTAAAAGGGATATTTCATTTCATGGCATGCAATTGACCAAGTAAAAAAAACATGATATAAGAAGTTTAGAAACATAAGTCATAACATCATGGTCAATGCAAGCTAACATCATTCTTTAAGTCTTTTGAACACAAATGAGATACTCCTTGAGTAACCTTACTTCACTTTTAGTCTTGTTGTGGGAAAATTAGCCTTAACCTACATAGAGACCATGTGAGCTATAACATGATCCCCCGGTGTCTCCCACACCGAAAAGAGTTGTTCTACTTGATTAAGGTAGAACCATGAACTTCTAGCTTAAGTGGATCCACTAGCTAATCATCCTACGGTGTCACGTAGTTTGTGGGATAAAGAGATTGTTACTAGAAACCCGGCCTCTACTAATAGGGGAGCTTCCATCTAAAGAGATTTCTTCTAGAAACCCGGCCTCTACTAACGGGGGAGCTTCCATCTCACATCAATATCCACTCGGTGCTAAGCATAATTCCCACAGAATAGTCTTTTCTTACTTATTCTCATTATCCATGGAAAGGTGTCCTTGGACAACCAATCCAAGTTAGTTTCATTATAATAGCTCTTACTCTTTGATTCAATTAGTTGAGAATAGCCTTTCAACCTAAGAATCCTTATTATGTGAGAAAACCTTTCACATCATGATAGTATGTGTTTATGAGAATAGCCTTTCACAACACAACATCAAACATCATCATTGACACTTTACTCTCAAAGCACACTTAAACATTTACATAGATTTCTTAAGATCGTGCATAAACTCATACTTTGCCTTTTCAAGGTTCAAAACTTACTTTCAATCACCAAATCTAGAAATCAAGGATTATATAGGGATTATATCACAAATTCATGTGATTCCATCACTTCATGCATTAATTGATAAAACTTCTCTTTGATAATCAACAACCCAAATCATATTATCACAATTTGGAAAACATGAGGGTTTCATGGGTTCATAAGGGAAAACATCATAAAATCATTGTAAATCAACAATTCATGCATATTAAAACATAACTCAATCATTAAGATCAATAATCAAGATAACCCATGGTAATTGAAGAAAATGCTAGCTAATTGGGCAATTCTACCTGTTGAAATAGAGGAATTTGGGGACTCTATGAATGAAAACTACCATACCTCAAGTCCAAATGCTAGCCTTCAATGGAGGAATTGAAACCTTGCCTTGAAACCCTAGATGAATCCTTCTTCTTCTTCTCCAAGTTCTAGAGAGAGAATATTTGAGAGGAGATTTTGATCTTCTTTTGGGAATTTGGAAGAATGAAGTAAATGGGTCTAATTTGAGGGTAAAAAGTCTTATGTAGGGGTCCTAAAGATAGGAAAAAAGACATAGTATAGGAATTAATTAATTAGGAAAAAACCCAACTAACCTTGAAAATAATTGCCAGCTGACCACAGATGGACCCAGTCGACGGATCGTGGTCTGACCTACAGTCCGTCCTGGTGAACCGTCATTGGTCATCAGAGACTTGGATTTTGGGCTTCGAACCACAGACCGTGGTTTGACCTTCTGTCTATAGGTCTGGCCATAGTTCTTGGCCATTAGACCATTGCTAGGCAGGCCAACCACGGACCATACGTATTGTCCGTGGTTCCATCCATATGTCATGGGTGGCCGGCGTGGTTTGATACCTGCAACATCTGGAAAGCTGCTATTTTGGCCTTTTTGAATACGGGGTGTTACAATATCTCTCCCTTGGGATCATTCGTCTTCGAATGATATTCTAGGCATATCTTAAACGAAAAAGACTCAAGACTGGTATCCCATCATGCATGCAATTCATCAAAATGGACATAACCAAGGACGAAACATCAATCCAAGCTAAACATACTCAATGCATCATATGGAAGTAGGAACTACATCTAACAACCCAATATGCATGAAATTTCATCATTTCTCATATTCAATGGAGGAACTACCTTCTCCAAGATAAAAGCATGCTCAACATCCTCTTATGGAGCTTTTAGGCAATTCATTCTCAAATGCATATCTAATGCATGTTCAACAATTATCTTATGAAGTCTATAGGCAACTCATACTCAATGCACAACAACATGAGGAAAATAAATCATATAAGCCATTTCTTTCTAAACTTAAGTTTTTTCATGAACATGTATAACATAAGGAAATCATGGAAAACACATAAAATATATGATTCCCAAAACAAGGAATAAACCATGAGGAACTCATTACCGCAAGATAGAGTAGGAGTAGAAGGAAAGAGATGAGGATATTGGGACACCATATCTGCCTCGTCCTCCCAAGTAGGACCCTCAACTAAGTGATTCCTCCATTAGGCCATAATATCGTCACGGAAGCAACTTCCTTGTTTCTCAACTTCTTGACTTGCCAGTCTAAAATCTCAACCGGAACCTCTCCATAGGAAATATTCTCTTTAACTTCCAAACCTTCTAAGGAAACTATAGATGTTGGATCACCAACACATTTCTTCAACATAGAGACATGGAAAACCGGATGCACCGATGCCAACTCATTTGCAACTCAAGCTCATAAGCAACCTTACCAACATGCCTCAAAATCTGATATGGGCCTACAAAATGAGGACTGAGCTTCCCTTTCTTACCAAACCTCATTACACCCTTCATGGGTGAGATTTCCAAGTAAATCCAATCATGAACACCGAATTCAAGATCCCTTCTTCTAACATTGACATATGACTTTTGTTGACTTTGAGCCATTTTCAACCTTTCTCTTATAAGTCGAATTTTCTCAATGGCCTTATGAACTAACTCAGGACCTATTAGGGCAACTTCACCTGCCTCAAACCAAATTTATAGGAGACCTACACCACCTACCATAAAGAGCCTCAAATGGAGCCATATCAATACTTGAGTGATAATTGTTATTATAGGCAAACTCTATCAATGGAAAATGGTCATCCCAATTACCCTTAAAATCAATCACACAAGCTCTCAACATGTCTTCCAAAGTTTCGATAGTACGCTCTGCTTGCATATCATTTTGGGGATGAAAGTTTGTACTAAGCTTAACGTTAGTACCAAGACCCTTTTGGAAAGACTTCCAAAACTGAGAAGTGAATAGAGTACCACAATCGGAAATAATGGGCAAGGACACTCCATGCAACCTTACCATCTCTCTCAAATACAACTTAGCATAATCTTCTGCCGAATAAAAAATCTTGACGGGAATAATATGAGTTGAATTTTGTCATCCTATCTACTATAACCCAAATCGAGTCATGTTGTCACCGAGTACGTGGCAACCCCACAATAAAGAACATATTCACATCTTCCCACTTCCAAGTAGGAATACCAACATCTTGGGAAAAACCTCCTGGTTTCTGATGCTCAACCTTCACTTGTTGACAAATAGGACACTTAACCACAAATCTCGCAATATCCTTCTTCATCCCACTCCACCAATAGATCTCCCGCAAATCACGGTACATCTTGGTGCCTCCCAGATGAATAGAATACCAAGAACTATGTGCTTTTGACAAGATATGTTCCCTTAAGTCATCAACATATGGAACACATAAACGGCCTTGATATCTAAGCACACCATCTCCCCCTTAAGAAAAAGCCTCAACAGACTTTTTGAGCACCACCTCTTTCAATTCGGTCAAAATAGAATCAAGACCTTGCATAGCCTTCATATCCATCACAAAAGATGATTCGGACCAATTATGAACCATGACACCACCCTTGGTGGAGTCCACTAATTGAACACCTAATCAAGCCAACCAATGAACATATCGAACCAACACTTTATTTTCATCCTCAACATGAGAAACACTACCCATGGAGAGTTGACTAAGAGCATCCGCCACCACATTTGCCTTATCGGGGTGATAGATAACACTCATGTTGTAATCCTTCAATAATTCTAGCCACCTTCTTTGGCGGAGATTCAATTCCTTTTGGTTGAACACATATTGCAAACTCTTATGATCGGTGAAAACATCAACATGAACCCCATACAAATAATTCCTCCAAATATTTAAGGCAAAAACAACCGCCGCTAATTCAAGGTCATGGGTAGGATAATTCTTCTCATAGATCTTAAGTTGCCTTGAAGCATAGGCAATAACTTTACCATTTTGCATAAGCAGACATCCCAACACAATTCTAGAGGCGTCACAATACACCACAAAGCTATTCGTACCTTCCGATAGGGTCAACACCTGAGCGGAGGTAAGTCTATCTTTCAACTCTTGGAAACTTTTCTCACAAGCTTCCGACCATATGAACTTAGCCTTCTTTTGAGTCAAAGTCATCAAAGGAGAAACAATGGAGGAAAACCCCTCAACAAACCTTCTATTGTAACCATCCAAACCCAAGAAACTTGTAATATCCGAAGGAGATAGAGGTCTAGGCCAACTCTTTATCTTTCTAGGATCTACCTCAATACCCTTACTTGAAACAATGTGACCAAGAAAATGTAACACCTCACTTTTTGAAAGAACTAGAAATACTTGAAATTAGAAAGAAACCGTTTTTGGAGATAATCAAATTTGGAAAGTTTGACAAAGTTAAGGTAAGTATGAGTTTTGGATCGACTTCAAACAACCATAACTCCTTGCTCATGACGAGTTAGGTGTGCTACAAGATACCGTAGGAAATATATTTGAATTATCTTTCCAACGCCACCAATTTTGCTCAGTTTAAGTTCGTATGAGGGAGATATGTACATTCAAAGTTGGGTTGTTTAGATAAGGAAAGTCAAAACTGGCTTTTAGAATGGTATTATGTTCTTTTCACTAACCAATTAATTAAATTCATTTTTGGTAATTAATTTAGGGACAAAACTGATTGGATTCAGTTTACACTTCATAAAAATAAGTTAGGGTTTTGAGAGAAGAGAAAAGAAGAGGAGAAAAGAGGAGAGGATCAAGGCGTTCGTCGAGGTTCTTGAGTTTTGTTGCAGATTTTTGCCATGGGTTTGATCCCTAAGAGGTATGTAAGCTTCCATAGTGTTGGGTTTGTTGACCCACACACCAATCATGTTAATTTCAACATTAATTTCATTCTAGAAAGTTGAAGGTTTGATGTTCTGTAATTGTGTTCTTAAAATGGACTTTTGTTCTTGAGTTAAGATGAGATTGATGAGTTCTTGAAGAATTGTGTCGATTTAGAGTTGTGTTTGCTTAGATTCTTAAGTACATATAGTGGGTATCTGAATCTAAAGAGTAATTGAGAAAAAAGAACCGAGTTTAGGCGAATTGGGGTTAGAAAATATAGAAGGAAAAAGTCGAACGAATCTGGGTACCAGGTCCACGTCGCGGACTTGTTCCTTAGGATAGGAAATTTTCTCTCCGCATCGCGGAGCTGTCACGGACCCTTCTGCCTCAATTTTTATTTTGCGACCTAATATTTAAATGCATCTCCGCGTCGCGAACTTGCTTTCAAACAGTGATTTCTTGATCGTTTCTCATGTTTACCTATCTAAAAACACTCCTAAACATCCCAAGATCTTTCCTATCACAAATCACAACCTTGAATTCATAAATCAAATTCAAGGTAGAGTTAAGAGTTAAGTTTTTGAGAATTCTTTCGAACATTCTAAGAAAGTCCATTTGAGTCCTTTTGTGGAGTCTTCTACACCTTCTAGTAACTTGTTTCAAGATGGGAACAAGTGAGTATGAGAATGAGGAGAATGTATTCATGGGTCTACTTTATCATCACGATATCCTTCATATCATGAACCATAATTCTTGAATTCATAATTCACATTCAAGAGAGAGTTAGAGTAGAGTTCAAGAAAGTCTTTGAGTTCAATTATGAATCCTTTCAGATAAATTATCGATTTGAACTAAGTTTTGGGCAAGTAAGTATGAGGATGAGAAGATTTATATACACGAGTTTCATATTATTATATAGACCCTCAAGTCGAGTCGTTCATGCCCATAAATTCTGCTTAAACTTCGTAAACTGAGCATCTTTTAGAGGAGTAGTATGTTCAAGTTCTAAGTCTTGAGTATTGAGTTCCCAACCCTTTTGAGTTCATATTTCTAATCATGGAACTATTACATGTTACCCATGAAGTCTTTGAGTTGAGTAGTTCATGCCCATAATAGCGCATGAACCCTATAAGTCGAGCAGTCTTGAGATGAGAAGTATCTTTGAGTCCTTGAGTTGAGTAGTTCATGCCTATAATTCTGCATAAACCCTCTGAGTCAAGCATTTTTTAAACGAGTATTATCATTGAAGTTCTCAAGTTTTGAGTTGTTGAGTTTCGAGTATTGGGTTCTATATGGTTATTGAAAACCTTGAATTGAATCGTTCACGTCCATAATTCGGCATGAACCTTATTTTGAGAAGTCTTTTACAATTTTTTATAAACTTGTTTTAAGACTTGAGCACTTGAGTTGAGAAAGAGAAGAGTCGAGTTCATTTTCTTTAAAATGATCTATGGGAACTAAGTATTCCCAAGAGTAAATGTTTTCACATTTGAAAGAGGACGAAACTGAGATTTCCAAAAGAGTTTTGAGTAGACATCGCTTTTTAAAGAAATATTTTAAGTAATAATCTCAAACCACAGAAAGAGTTATGTTTTTAAAACATATGAGCTGAGTATATTTTGGGTGTAATATTGAGCACCGATATGGGGACAAGTTCAGATAACTCAAGTCTCCATAAACCATGTAGCCGACGTGGTAGAAAGGGTCATACTTTTTAGATGATTCCATAGTTATTTTTAGCACATACTAGTGGATCCACTTAGTTGAGAGGTCTTATACCTTGGCAAAGTATACGACAGTTCTGGAAGCGTGGGCGAGACGTTGTATCAACACATAGCTCATAGTGATAGTTGTCGGTTAGAGAAACTCCCACAGAGTTATATTGTATTTTTATATACACACTGATTATTATTGTATTTTTCAATACATTTACTTGCTATCTACAGTTTTACAACTTTCCATATATATTGCATCTTTTACTATTGCTTTATCCTTGAGTACCTTCGAGTTGAGCACCTTCGAATTGAGTATCTTGAGTTGATATGTGCTTCATTGTGTTGAGTACCTTATTGTTGAGTTTCACTGAGTTGAGAACCTTAATACTGAGTTGAGTATCTTATCCTTGAGTACTTCTGAGTTGAGTAAGTTTGAGTAGTTTTGAGTATCCTTGAGTATTCCTTGAGTTGAGTAAGTTTGAAAAGAGGTAAGTATGTTCCATTTTTATCAAGTTCAACCTTAAGTTATGCTTTAGAATTCCCCTTACATGCTTGTACATTCCACGTACTGAGCCATTTGGCCTGAACCTTTTTATGATGCAGATACATGTATTCAGGGTTATCAATATGAGTTTCGTTGATACCACATGGAGTTCGAGTTATCTATGGTGAGCCTCCTTGCTTCCGGAGTGTTCCACTTTTACTTTTAGTTATATCAGTTGTTAAGAGGTCATGGGTCTTGTTTCGACTTCCATCTTTGTCATTTAGATGCTTCATATATAGATTGTAGTGTTTCAGAAGTCTGATCATTTATTTTATTAAATATTTTAAAGACTTAAGTTTCCTATTTTATGGCGAGTTGAATAATTGATTTTTATTCAAAAATTTTCATTTGAGTTAAAGCCTTGTAATTGAGTTTTCATGAATTTTTATTCAGTATGCTTAAGTTAGTCTTCCGCTTGTAGTCAGCCAGGATGAGGGTTCACTTGGGGACTAGAAATGATTCTTGAGTGCCGACAACGTCCAGTGTGTAGGCTTAGGTTGTGACAAACTTGGTATCAGAACCAGGTTTCAAGAGTCCTAGGGTCTCTATGAAGCCGTGTCAGTAGGGTCTTGGTTATGGTTGTGAGGGCCCCATTTTTATAAATGAGGGACTCTAGACATTTAAGAAAAGTTTCCCTTCTTTCATACTCTTAATCGTGAAATAGAGCTAAGTCATAGATATTTATTCATACTCATGCGTTTTTCAGATTCATTCGACTACCCATCATATTAGAGGTGGTTGAAAAGTAAAGTGTAAATATCCTTATGGATGAGTTTTTCTTAGCAAGAATCTTGAGAAAGTCATGAGACTCCATAGGGGCTTGAGAGAAGCCCAAGAGTAAGTTAAGTGTTCAGTTTCAGAGGAATGCACCCATAATTATATGAATCGTGCATTTGATATAAAAGCGAGTTGTACTCATTTTCTTAAGCCTTGTTTCAGATAAGATCCTTATAAGGAGGTATGTTTAGAGCTTGGGTAATATTTCCACCCAAAAAGGTAGCATGAGTTACGAGATCATGAGCAGTAGTAGTGACAGAGCGCAGAGTTAGAGGAAAGTATGCAGAGGCATAGTAATCCTAGAAAGGGAGATAGTGTTCTGAAGCGCTATATTACTATAGTCATGCACCCAGTAAATTTTTGATGAGGAGTTTTCCCTTATGGGTAGAGTAAGAGTTGCTAGTCAAAATGAGATAGAGTATATATTTGTTAACCAGAATAGAGTTGATGTCGATGTGCCATCGTCTTAGAGGAGACTATATTCATGTGTTAAATGAGAGAGCATAGTATTTATGAAGTGATAGATCTAAGCTAGGCTTATGATTTGTTTGAGAGGGTCATGATGTTCAAAAGGTTATAGAACTGATCAAGTAATGAGGTATAGTATGGTAGGTGAGCAATCATATTAGTATTCAGGTTTAATAATAAACATTAAGCTTGAATTTGAGATGAGTGTCATGATCAAAAGAATGGCAACATGAGGGTGATGATGTTAGTCTTGAAATTTGATCTAGAAGACTTGACATAGAGTAGGTGAGGAATTGAGGTGATAAGCTGCAATAAATATGAGTGGTACAAGTGAGAGACCCTAACCTTTAGATAAGGGTAGTGAAGTGTGGCTAAGTCACAAGAGTAACAAGAAGAATTAAGAGATGTACTAAGAGGGTGCGTAATCAAAAGAGGTTAAGAGAAACACCTTAGAAAGAGATCTTAGTACCTGCCTACTGAGAGTTTGGTAGTCATGAAATAAACTTCTCCTGAGTGTTAGAGTAAAAGAAGATGTAGACAAGCTTAGAGCTGACGGAATAGGTCCATAGCTTTCAAGTGTCAGCTTTAGACCTAAGGGGGAGATGACAAGATGAGAAATCAAGTCAAGTGTTTGAGAGTAAGATAGTAACGAGTTCCAAAGAGTTTGGGGGATATCTTTTTAAAGGTCCTTTTAGTAGTGGGGTGATGTTATAAAGAAAAGGTTATGTATCGTATCATGATAGTGATGGTGTGTTTATTCTGTCTAAGGTTATTAATGAGGAGGGAGAAAAATATGGGTTTTTCTATGAGAAATAGTTAAATGGGACCCCTTAGTTGGTTTCGAATAGTAATGCAGACAATTCTAGTTAGTATGGAAGAGATGATAAGAGTAACCCCATCCCTTACCCAGTCCAACCGTCATTTGAGGACGAATGATCCCAATGGGGAGATATTGTAACACCTCGCTTTTTGAAAGAAATAAAAAGACTTAGAATTGGAAAGAAATTGTTTTTGGAAATAATCAAATTTGGAAAGTTAGACAAAGTTAAGCTAAGTATGATTTTTGGGTCGACTTCAAACAACCATAACTCCTTGCTCAGGATGATTTAGTTGTGCTACCAGATACCCTAGGAAAGATCTTTGAATTATCTTTCCAACGCCACCAAGTTTTCTCAGTTTTGAATTCGTATGAGGGAGATATGTCCATTCGAAGTTGGGCTATCTAGATAAGGAAAGCCAAAATTGGATTTTAGAACGGTATTATGGTCTTTTCACTACCCAATTCATTAAATTCATTTTTGGTAATTAAGTTGGGGACAAAACTGATTGGATTCAGTTTATGCTTCATAAAAATAAGTTAGGGTTTTGAGAGAAGATAAAAGATAATGAGAAAAGAGGAGAGGACCAAGGCATTCGTCGAGATTCTTGAGTTTTGTCGCAGATTTTCGCCATGGGTTTGATCCCTAAGAGGTATGTAAGCTTCCATAGTGTTGGGTTTGTTCACCCACACACCAATTATGTTAATGTCAACATTAAGTTAGTTCTAGAAAGTTGAAGGTTTGATGTTCTTGAAATTGACTTCCGTTCTTGAGTTAAGATGAGATTGATGAGTTCTTGAGGAAATCGTGTCGATTTTAGAGTTGTGTTTGCTTAGATTCTTGTGTACATGTAGTGGGTATCTGAATCTAAAGAGTAATTGAGAAAAAGAACCAAGTTTAGGCGAATTGGGGTTAGAAAACGAAGAAGGAAAAAGTCGGGTGGATCTGGGTACCAGGTCCGCGTCGCAGACATGTTCCTCAGGATAGGAAATTTTCTCTCCACGTCGCGGAGCTGTCATGGACCCTTCTGCCTCAAAATGTATTTCTCGACCAAATATTTAAATGCATCTCCGCGTCACGAACTTGCTTCCAAACAGTGATTTCTTGGCCGTTTCTCATGTTTAACTATCTAAAAACACTCCTAAACATCCCGAGATCTTTCCTATCAAAAATCACAGTCTTGAATTCATAAATCAAATTCAAGGTAGAATTAAGAGTTAAGTTTTTGAGAATTCTTTCGAACATTCTAAGAAAGTCCCTTTGAGTCTTTTTGTGGAGTCTTCTACAACTTCTAGTAACTTGTTTCAAGACTCGAGAAAGTGAGTATGAGAATGAGGAGAATGCATTCATGAGTCTACTTTATCATCACAATATCCTTCATATCATGAACCATAACTCTTGAATTCATAATTCACATTCAAGAGAGAGTTAAGAGTAGAGTTTAAGAAAGTCTTTGAGTTCAATTGTGAATCATTTGAGATCAATTATCAATTTGAACTATGTTTTGAGTAAGTAAGCATGAGGATGAAAAGATGCGTATACACGAGTTCTATATTATTCTGTAGACCCTCGAGTCTATTCGTTCATTCCCATAAATTCTGCATGAACTTCATAAACTAAGCATCTTTGAGAAGAGTAGTATCTTCAAGTTCTAAGTCTTGAGTATTGAGTTCCTAACCCTTTTGAGATCATATTCCTAATCATGGAACTATTACATGTTACCCATAAAGTCTTTGAGTTGAGTAGTTCATGCCCATAATTCGGCATGAACCCTATAAGTCGAGCAGTCTTGAGATGAGAAGTATCTTTGAGTCCTTGAGTTGAGTACTTCATGCCCATAATTTCGCATGAACCCTCTGAGTTGAGCATTCTTGACACGAGTATTATCATTGAAGTTCTTGAGTTCTGAGTTGTTGAGTTTCGAGTATTGGGTTCTATGTATGTTTATTGAAAACCTTGAATTGAGTCGTTCACGTCCAGAATTCGACATGAACCTTATTTTGAGAAGTCTTATACAAATTTTTCTGAACTTGTTTTAAGACTTGATCACTTGAGTTAAAAAAGAGTAGAGTCGAATTCATTTTTTTTTAAATGATATATAGGAACTAAGTATTGCCAAGAGTAAATGTTTTAACATTTAAAAGAGGAGGAAACTGAGATTTCAAAAAGAGTTTTGAGCAGTTGAGTAACATCTCTTTTTAAAGAAAGATTTTGAATAATAATCTCAAACCACAGAAAGAGTTATGTTTTTAAAACATATGAGCTGAGTATATTTTGGGAGTATGGGGACGAGTTCAGATAACTCAAGTCTCCATAAACCATGTAGCCAACGTGGGTAGAAAAGGTCATACTTTTTAGATGATTCCCTAGTTCTTTTTAGCACAGACTAGTGGATCCACTTAGTTGAGAGGTATTATACCTTGACAAAGTATAGGAGGGTTCTGGTAGCGTGGGCGAGACGTTGTATCAACACATAGCTCATAGTGATGGTTGTCGGTTAGAGAAACTCCCATACAGTTATGTTGTGTTTTTATATACACACTGAGTATTCCTGTATTTTTCAATACATTGAGTTTCTATCTATAGTTTTACAGTTTTCCATATATATTGCATCTTTTACTATTGTTTTATCCCTGAGTACCTTCGAGTTGAGTACCTTCGAGTTGAGTACCTTCGAGTTGAGTACCTTCGAGTTGAGTATCTTGAGTTGATCTGTGCTTCATTATGTCGAGTACTTTAATGTTGAGTTTCACTGATTTGAGAACCTTATTACTGAGTTGAGTATCTTATCCTTAAGTACTTCTAAGTTGAGTAAGTTTGAGTAGTTTTGAGTATCCTTGAGTATTCCTTGAGTTGAGTAATTTTGAAAATAGGTAAGTATGTTTCCTTTTATCAAGTTCAAGCTTATGTTATGCTTTAAAATTCCCCTTACATGCTCATAAATTCCACGTACTGAGCCATTTGGCCTGCATCGTTTTATGATGCAGATACAGGTATTCAGGGTCATCAATAGGAGCTTCGTTGATACCATATGGAGTTTGAGTTAACTATGATGAGCCTCCTTGCTTCCGAAGGGTTCCACTTTTACTTTCAGTTATATTTGTTAGGAGGTCGTGGGTCTTGTCCCAAGTTCCATATTTGTCATTTAGAGGCTTCATAGATAGACGGTAGAGTTTCAGAAGTCTGTTCATTTATTTTATTAAATGTTTTAAAGACTTAAGTTGCCTATTTTATGGCGAGTTGAATAATTTATTTTTATTCAGAGTTTTTCATTTGATTTAAAGCTTTGTAATTTAATTTTCATGAATTTTTATTCAGGTTTTAGCTTTGTATGCTTGAGTTAGTCTTCCTCTTGTAGTCAGCCAGGATGAGGGTTCGCTTGGGGACCAGAAATGGTTCTAGAGTGCCGGCCACGTCCAGGGTGTAGGCTCAGGTCGTGATAGAAAAGCTACAGACCTTAACCAAAATTCACATTTGCTAAACTTTGCAAAAAGTTGTTGGTCCTTAAGAATTCGCAACACAATTCTCAAATGGTCAATATGCTCATTCTCACTTCTTGAATAGATCAAAATATCATCAATAAACACAATCACAAACATATCAAAGAATTGTTTAAACACCCTATTCATCAAATCCATAAATGCCACCAGAGCATTAGTCAACCCAAATGACATTACCAAAAACTCATAATGACCATACCGAGTTCAAAAAGTCATCTTCGGAATATCATCTTCTTTCACCCTCAATTAGTGATAACCTGATCGAAGATCAATCTTAGAGAAATAACTTGCTCCTTGAAGTTGGTCAAACAAATCATCTATCCTTGGAAGAGGATACTTGTTCTTAATGGTCACCTTGTTCAACTGACGATAGTCGATACACATACGAAGAGAACCATCCTTCTTTCTAACAAACAAAATAGGAGCACCCCATGGAGAGATACTCTGTCGGATGAAACCCTTATCTAACAAATCTTTCAATTGTTCCTTCAACTCCTTCAACTCTACTGGAGCCATTCTATATGGAGGAATAGAAATACGTTGTGTATCTCGAAGAATGTCAATACTGAAGTCTATTTCTCGCTTGGGAGGAATTTCGAGTAAATCATCTAGAAACACTTCCGAAAACTCATTTACAATGGGAATCAACTCAAGAGTAGGGGTTTTGTAATCTACATCCCTCACCCTAACTAGATGGTAAATACAACCCTTAGAAATCATCTTTCTAACTTTGAGACAAGAGACAAACTGACCCTTAGGCATAAAATTATGTCTCCGTGCATGCCGCTGTAGCGGGATGGATGCCGCTGTAGTGGAATGGGTCCTGCTGTAGCGGGACAGATGCGACTTAAGTCAGAAATAAAACCCCAAAAATATTTTATTCTGCACTTTTCAACTTTGAGAGCTAAGAGACGACCCTAGACGAGTTCTTGAGCAATTTTCACAGTTCTTGAGGCTAAATGTAAGGTTTTCACTCCTCAAATCCATGTTTTGATCTGTAGAACTTAGTTTTTTGGGTAATTATCGATGGGGGAGGGTTTTGATCTAGGAATTATCGTGGAAAAAACCCTAATCTGGGTGTGGGGATCATGGGTTTGGTCTAGGGTTATTGAGTTCATTGTAATCCGAATAATTAGACCTTTGATTATTGATCCTTGAGTATAAATTGTTGTTTGTAGACCTAGAACAAATGGAAAAAATTTGGAAAGGGAAGATTCAAGCTTGGATTCCAGGTAGGTGATGGTTGTGATTTCATATTTTACGTGATTATTGTTAGAAATTGCTTCATTGTAATGCATGCATGTATGTGAATGAAGCCTATTGATCACACCTAATGTAAATAAGTATGACAAAGAACTATATGCCATGAATCACCTCTTGTTGTATGATTATGAGAATATACATTATGATTGTGATTGTGGTTTGTTGAATGGAGCGGGTGTCACGTTCCGGCACACTAATTGGGATCGGTTTCCAGGTTTAAGCATAAATATGGGATTGGTTGCCACGTTTCGGCATAAACATTAGATTGAGTACCACAAACCGGTACACTAACAGTTTGGGTATGGGTTCCATGAGAGGACCTTTGACTTGTCATATATACTTGTTATTGAGAATGTCGAATTGTACATTGACCTTGAAATGATAATTGATTTATATATATTTTATATATGTGTACTTTACCTTGTTATGATTTTGATATATGTTTCACTTATTGGAATAGCCGCGTGATCCTACCAGTACATTGTGGTTGTGTACTGATACTGCACTTGCTTGTTCTTTGTTGAGTACAGGGCATCTTCAGGCAGCTATTGATAGACCTCTGCTAGGTGACTATTGAGCGTGATCAGATTCAAGGGTGAGCTAGTTCTTTCAGGCTGCCATGGATCTTTCTTGTTTAAGTCCACTCTTTTCAGACTCAGACTATTTGTTTAAGGTGTTTGTTTTGTTTCGGGGTTGTACCCCTTGTTCTTAGACTTGTCATTAGTAGAGTTTTGGTACATTGACTTTGTAGGTTCTAGGGGTTGTTCTTCCGCATTAGTTTGGCTAGTTTATTTTCAACTTTGGAGTTTATGGGAACTCTATATTATTTCTACATTTAAACCTGCTTCTGTAACTTTAAATACATAGTATCTTGGTTAAGGCTTCTTAGTTGGGTTGTAGTAATGGTTCTCCCACCGGAGGGTTACTGTGGGTGCCAATCACGACGGTCTGGGTCGTAACAAAGTTGGTATCAGAACCCTAGGTTTGTTGATCTCATTGTACCAAAACGAGTCTAGTAGAGTCTTGCGGAAGGGTATGAAGACATCCGTACTTTTCTTCGAGAGGCTATAGGACTTTAGGAAAAACTCACTTCTTTCTACCCCTTCATGCTATGACTTGAATCCAATTGGTATCTAGGTGATACAAATTGGTGTCTTTCCTCGTTCACTTTATGGTCTGAACTAGAGCAACAATAGTGGTAACATCATCACTAGCAAGAGAGGATGTGTATAGAATACCGACAGTCAAATAGGGTCACAATTCGGAACAAGTATCCACTGCCTCGTATAAATGATCTTTTGACCAGTTGCAGGGTGCATCAGTTTACATTTTGCTCTTGTATTGGGAGACTGGTAATGGTCATCTATGGAACAAACTAATTTAGAAATTGGGCTTGTCTGTGGGTTGTAAATTGAAAATTGTGAATATGGAAGTTGTATTTACTTGGATGTGATGATATGATCATGTGCACAATAAGTGTGGGTCTGAATTTTGATATGTGCAATATAGTGGTTGAATTGATTGAAACTATTCAAGTTGTAACTATTGAGTATCGTGAAACTTGTTGTGAAAAGAAGGTTACAACTAAGTTCGATGCAAGTGTCTAGATAATGTACGAGGTAATTCGTAAGAAAGATTTGGACGTGTCTTGCGCTTGAGTAATAACCGCGTGAGTGTCTGGGTGCATCCTAGGGATGTGTGGGTTATGGTGTTGAATTAATGAGAATGAGTTGGATTGTGTATTGTTGGATTTACTCGGGGTTGACAATGATTATCCTAGTTCAGAGGATTATCCTAAATTGCTCAGTAAAGCTGAAAACCGTTGGGAGATTTAGAAAAGAGAAAAACCCCAGAAAAAATTATTGATTGGGTACTATTTCCGTCTGAGCCGTTGGGGCGGGATTTTTCCGCCAGAGCGGGATAAGGTGAGACAGAACCTCAACCATGTCTCCTCTATTTTTTCCAGGTCTCCTTATAGAACCCAAATCGAATCTGAACTGACCCCTGCAATCCAATCGAGGATAGACTATAAAACCTTGTAATAAATCGAATGCTGTAAAAAAATAGCAGAAAAACTAGCATCCATGTGCTTACAAAAAGAAAAGGGGTGTGCAAAACTTTCTAAGTGTGAATTTTGTTGGACTTCGGTTGCCTTTTTGGGTCATGTAGTTTCAAGGAAAGGGGTAATGGTAGATGCCCTAAAGATTGAAGCAGTCAGAAATTGGGTCTGACCTAGTTCTGTGATTGAAATTAGGACTTTTGTGGGGCTCTCTAGCTACCATCGTCTCTTGTGAAGGGGTTAAGGTCAGATTTGCAGATTCAAGTTAAATGTGACAACATTCAAGAAGTTTTGGTAAGGGACGGCTAGATAATGAACACCACTACTTTGGAAAATGCATTTAGTATGGTTGTCATAACATGAATGGATTGTTTAGTGAATGATGAAATTAAGTTATGTCAATTGAGGTTAGAAGATATACTGCGAGTTCATGGATTGATTTTATATCAAGAAGGGTCATTATACGACTGCTCCAATAGCAGCAAAGTTTATTGGGTTAAGTTATTAAGTGTGTTACAATTGTGGAGAACCTGGCATATAAGAAGGAAATCAACAAGGCCATGGAGGCCGCGGAAATGGTAATGCAGGTAGAGGAGCAGTACATCCAAGCAAGGAGGTTGCCCGTCGAGATGACATGGCTCAATTTTATGCCTTTCAGGGAAAGACCGAGGTTGAGGCATCAGATGTAATGATAACATGTACTATTATTGTTTGTGACCTGATGGCTAATGTGTTGTTTGATTCGGATTCTACTTATTCTTATGTGTCCATGTGATTTGCCTCAGAATTTGATATGATTTGTGATATACTTGATACCCCCATCCATGTTTCTACCAGTTGAAGAGTCAGTCATAGTCACCCATGTATATAGTGTTGTCCTGTTGTATTTATGGATTGTCAGATTTGGGTTGATTTGGTTATGCTGGTTATGACTAACTTGATATAATCTTAGGCATGGCTTGGTTGTCCCCCTATTATGTTGTGCTTAATGGTAACTCTAAGTCGGTAACTCTAGAGATCCCAGGTAGGGAAAGGTAAGAGTGGGAAGGGGGTATAAGCCTAAGATAACTAAGGTCATATCTTTCGTGCGGGGTAGGAAACTGGTGGGGCAGGATTGTTGGCGTAATTGACTCATATTCAGGATGTTGAGGTCGAATCCCCCTCTATTGAGTCTATTCCTGTGGTGTCAGAATTGAGAGAGATTAAAGCTCAAATCCAAAGGCTTCTTGGTAAAGGTTTCATCCGTCATAGTGCTTCCCCATGGGGTGCTCCTGTCTTGTTTGTTAAGAAGAAGGAGGGTAGTATGAGGATTGGTTATTTTATCTTAAGTCATAAAGGAGTGGATTGATATCGGAATAACAGGCTTATGGATAAAGAAGGTCTCAATGAGTATACTTGGGTGAAGGAAATTGAAGTATTTTAGTAAGAAAGTGCGTATAAATTGGGTTAGTCCCCTGAATTTGATGAGTATACATGAGTTTCAGGTGTCGTGTTGATTAAAGGTTGACTTCGTAGTGATAGTCAAGGCTGATTGAGCGTAATGGTAATAAAAGTTCGTGATGGATTGTGACAGGATGCAACTATTTAATAAAATTATTGGTTAAGCAAGTTTTTGTATAGTAATTACGACTTGCGAGTATCTAAGGTTGTGGTTTTCTAATATTTGGTGAGTAACGTGGTTGTATGGAACGTTTTAAGAGATGGTTGGACACCATTCGAATAGAAATTAATTAATCACATTGCCTTTTATTACCCCTTTTTCATCATTAGAATTATTCAATGTGGACAAGTCAACCCATCACCAAGTCCCATTACTCCCCAACACATACCACAAGGAAATACATGATTATATACACTTAACAAGGGTTTAGAAATTCACTTGCCTCAAAACAATCGAGCAATTACTCTGAGACTTGAGCCTACCCTTTTTGTTGGATTCCAAATCAATGTAGTCTATTCAAATAAATAACTACAATAAGATTTTGAAACTAACAACACCCATATTACTATATGTCTAGTTTAGACCCAAAATCTCACTCCAAATCTATAATCAAGTTCTTAAATCTTGATGTCAATTAACATGTTAACTCTTTCAATTTTCTCCAAATTTCAAGTCTAGGGTTGAGTTTCAATTTCTCCAATATTATAAAGTTAATGGAAGTAATATAATTTCGTTCACCTACTATTTTATTACCCATCTCAATATATCAAAATTTGAATTATTATGTGATAATAATAAGGAGAATCTGGAGAAGACTAAACCAAATTACAAACTTAGCATCCCACTTTCACGGGAAGATAACAAATTGTAGAAATCATGTTCACGCACTCTATAAACTATTCCCCAACAATTGTTCATCAAATCATCGGCCTACAACTAGCCTCAACCCAATTGGTCATTCTTATCCCATCCACAATGGATAGTTACCAAGCAAAAGAAACTCAATTGGACTTTACATTATTTCCATCAACACATAAATATAATATAATATGCTCCCCTGCCTCTAAACTAAATCAATTATTTCCATCAACACATAAATATAATATAATATGCTCCCCTGCCCCTAAACTAAATTAATGATTTTACATATACAAGAATTTGAGAATTCTTGAATTCATACCTGCTCTGGCGGTCGTTTCCTTTGGTTAGCGAGGCCGCTAGTTTCCTTGCTTTTATTTTCCCATTAAAGTTATGATCTAAAATTGTTAAACCCTACTAATTTATTTTTATATATAGATAAGTGGTATAGGGTATTAATTAAATTATGAGTTTAGCCTATTAATTACAAACTAAATTAATTATTTAAATGTTACCCATTAATTAATTAACCATAGTTATCAAATAGTTCAAAATTCCCAAACTTTACCAACTGGTCGAAAATGACTAGGAGTAACTATCGAAAGGGGTAAAATAGTAATGTTATGAAAATTTCCAAAAATGATCTACCGAGTCATTACACGTCAAAAACAACATGGCAGGAAACAAAAAATTTAGAGGAAGTAGGATCAAAAAGCTTATAACCTTTGTAAATTTTGCTATACCCCAAAACACTCATCTCTTAGAACGAGTAGATAATTTATCCTTCCTATAAGGGTGAAGTCATGGGAAGTAAAGACAACCAAACACATGCAACAAAGAGTAATCAGGATCAAAATTAAATAGAACACGAAAGGGAGGCTGATTATTTAGACGAGGAGTTGATCATATATTTATGATATAAATCGCAGTATCAAAAGCATTTATCCATAATTTGGAAGGAACACTTGAATGTGTTTATAAGGCATGACCCGTATCAACAATATGTCGTTGATGCTTACGTGTTACCATTGTCTCTTAAATAAGAAGTTAATGTCTGAAACTCACCTCTCTAATCTGCTTGAAAGCACTTAATCAGATGGCCAAAGTATTTTTTCATATTTTTTTGAAATTGAATAACAAGGGAAAGAACTTCAGACTTGAACTTAAGAAAATAGATCCATGTGTATTTGCTACAATGATCAAATAAAATAACATAATATTTATATCCATCATTCGAAATAACAGGTGTTGGACCCAAACATCCTAACAAATTAAACTAAAGGGTCTGTGGCCTGAAAACTAGACTCAATAAATGGAATTTTATGACTCTTGCTAACAACACCAGTTGGATACAAACTAGAAGACTCACAACTAGACGAAATAACTGTACTAGAAGGTAAAGCCCGACGAACTGTAGGATAAGATGCATGAGCCAAGAGTGCATGCCAAAATCAAGTGAAGCAGCATATGAAGCTGGTGAAAAAACTGAATTCCATATCGGAAGGGAATATAGAACTCCCTCATTCGGTCCTTTGTGAAGAGTTTCCCTCGTTGCTATGACCTTAAAAATAGTGAGGAAAAAATTCAATCGAGACTTGGTTAGAATTAGTAAAAGAACTAATAGATAATAAATTTTGGGTGCCAGTGGAAACATGAAGAAGACTATCAAAAACATATGACTTATCAGAAATTAATAGAGATCCTTCACCAATATGCGAGATGGGCAATTTGAAACTATTACCTAGAGTAACTTCATTAGGACTATGATATTGTGAGTGAATAACAAGGTTGTCAAGATCAAATGTCAGATGATGTGTGGTGCCACTATCCATCAACCAATTTCGTGCTTATTGGGAAGATGTACTTGCTAGATTTGAAAAAGGATGGCCAGATAACCGATTTACATTCACAGTCCTAGGTGATGGACAAACATGTGCAATATGACCATATGTTTTGAAATCATGGCTCACAATTACAGAATAATCATTGAACGGTGGTGGATTCCCAGAATAAATTCCTAAATGAGTTGCGGTGGCATAATACCGACTTTGAGATTGTTTTAAACTTTCATGGGCAGTAGAGCATCCACAACCCCAATTAGTATGCCCCCTATTGCATCCACGATGCATTGAGAATGAAATTTGTGTGTACTGTAGTATTGGGGGCAATAACATACTGACATCTTGACGTTTTAATTGTCTTTCTTCATTCAACAACAAACCATAAAATTCATCAAAGGTGACGTATTCATGATATGATTCAAGCGACCTTGTGAGGGGGAGATAAGTAGAACCTAATTTGGCAAAAAAAAACTCTACTAAATCATCATTAGTGATTGGGTGTTGCAAGGCAGCCAACTTATCAGCAATAGCTTTTCCCCTTTGCACGTAACTTTCAATAGTTGCATTATCACGATACAAATTGTGTAAGTATGCCTTAAGTTCATGGATCAATGGTTTAGATCCACTAGCAGAGGCTGCAACAAGTTTGTCCCAAGCTCCACAAGCCGTTTCTTCTCCAATCAATTGAGAGAGAATATTTTTTGAAACTGAAGCGATTATCCAACTAAAGACGGGTTGATTTTGACGTACCCAAATCTTATATGCTGAATTTGGTTTATCACAATCCAAAATGTGTGGTGGTGCTGGTTTGCTACCATTAATATAATGGTTAAAACCACAACCACAAATCATTCGGAAGAAATTGTGTCTTCCAAAGGAAAAAAATTGTTAACATAAGTTTTACTGGCAACTGGTGAGCGAGATTAGGTGTAGGATAGTACTATTCCATGACATTTGTTGAAACAACTAAAGTTGCTAGGGTATAAGAGTTCTCAATATTATCTCCCATTCGAATAATTGTTTCTGATTATTCAAAGAATTTTTATTTTTGGAACGAAAGAGAAAATGTTTGTTAAACCACAAAAGGCTCTGATACCATGTAAGAGATATTCATTCATACATAAAATATGTACAACAATATGAATATATACTTAGACTAAACATCGAGACCTATAAGAACTAGACAACACAGATTGAGGAGAAATAGTCTCCTAAGACAACACAACTTACTCACTCTTTTACATGGTTTAGATATAATAGAAATCTATCTAAGCCTATCTGTTACATTTGGAACCTTTGTCATCTGAAAAGAGAAAAATGTAAGTATAAAGTTTTTATTCCAAAATATAAAAATTGGCACCATTAGTTAATTTTTATGTTGTATGCTTATACTCCTTCCGTCTCATATTAGTTGATCATCTTACTGAAAATAGTTGGCTCATATTAGTTGTCCACCTTACTAAATCAAGAAAGCATAATTAAAGTTTTTTCGATATTATCCTTGCAATGAGTTCTTCTTGAAAGTGTTCACATTTGTTTGTAAAATTTTCAAGAAGTTTTTTAAGGGATGAATTTGAAAAATTATCTTCTTATTTATGATTTGTTAATATGTGTGCAAAAAAAGGAAAATGATCAACTAATAAACAACAGAGGGAGTACTATATTTTTAATTCCAAAACACTCTCACCTATTTTAATATCAAAATACAACACACGGTAAAAATAATTCCCTACACTTCTAGAATCTTCTCTCACTTCTCACTCTTCTCCTACACCCCCCGCAATTCTCAGTACTAAACTGCCATGGTCCTTCGTCACTTCTCTTTCACTTCTCTCTAACTTATCATCGCGACCTCACCTGATTTGAAATTGATAGAAGATCTCATTATATTAAGATAATTATTTATAATTTTTTCCATGTCTTTGAATTTTCTCATCTCAATTTTTACATTGACTTCATTTCATCGAATATTGAATCTTTGATCGAAAAACTTTTTATAGATTAATGATTGTATTCACTAGGTATGTTTACATTTTTATAGTTTATATAGATGCATGGATGTCAAATTTAATTAATTTTTTGTAGTTTTCATCATTTGAAAAGACATAATAAAAAATATTGTTAATGTGGAACTTTAATTGGAATACTCAAGTTTTTGAGCGACTTTATTTTGTTGGAGATTGAATATGAAATTTAATGTTTTTTTGTGCCTACAAGCGAATCCACTCCAAGGCATTCAACCATCCTCCCAATCATGATAACAAGAGTTTCAATTGGATTTGGAGTACATATTGTCCTAAAAAGATCAAAAACCGTCACCTAACTTATTCACTACAACAAGTTTCTGAATGACCTCTATCTCAATATGAAAGGACTGAATGTCCCCCTTCTCCCCCGACTGCCAGATTTATGGCATTCCTTCAGAAGGAATAGACCACATATTTTATAAGTGTACAAAAGCTACTGAATTCTGGATTATTTTACCGGCAAACAACATTGCAATCTAAAATGTCAACAGGGACATGCTTTCCTATGTGAACTAGTACAACATTTGGAAGCTCACTAAAGAAAAACCTATCAATAAACTCCTCCCTTGGAAAGGCATCATGCCTCAATGTTTCGAGGCAATATAGCTCCAAAGAAACCACAACATCTTTAATAAAAAATAATAGTATCTCCTTTAACGATGTCATCAACAAGGGCAGATTTACCTTACGTAAAGGGGTGTCATGGGACACGGCTTCGTCAATTTTTTTTACTATATATGTATACTAATTATAAGTCAAAATATAAAATAAAAAACAAAACAAAAGTGACATTGCTTGTAACAAGTAGTGATGTAGCATACACGGTGAGGCAATTCAGTTTTCTGCAAGGTGTTGTAGGTTTGAATCTCACAAGGATCATTCATTTTTATAAACTTTTTTCTCCCTTATTTTTATCAACATAAGAAATTTTTTCTTTTTTATAAATTCAAGAACATAACAAAACTGTTAACCGATTAGTCCAAAAAAACATATTTATTTTTTTCGCGGAAAAATAATATAATAATTAGACAACGATCCTACTTAATACTCTAATTATTTGTGTGTTACATCTATTTTTTTTTCTTTCTAGTTAATAAATTGACTAAATAATTCGCTAAAACAATATGAAATGATGATGCTTTTAGTGATTGTGTGATTCCTCGTATAAAAAAGTGTTGAGTATAATTTCTAATCAGGATATTTTGCATACATTTTAAAAACAATTATTGTAGAAAATTATAGTAATATACGTGAATTGTTATTTATTTACACCATGTTTGTTTTAATATAACGTTATAATATTTTATTTATTTATTTATTTTCATTTAAAAATGTGACACTACTTATGAAAAATCTTGCGCACGCCACTGGTCATCAACCAAGTCACTGAATTACACTTCATTATCAAAGACAACACTTAGAAAATGAATCATAAGTTTGTTATCCAGGTCAACTTTTGTTCTTGGAAAATTCAAACTTAACACATATAGGGCAGTTAAAGACAGTCTGGATTGGGAGGTCTTGGCGAAGTTATAAGGAATCACATGGGCGACTGGATCATTGATTCTACCGGTAAAGGGGCACATTTTATCCATACCTTGTAGAGATATGTGCTTTAAGACAAGGTTTGTTTATGGCCATCGTATTAACGACATGAAATTAATATGATAAAACATAATAAACACCCTTTCACTAACTTGATTTTCGAATGCAGGTCCCTAATTGTCACGACCCAAAAATGGGCGTGATGGCACTTGTCTATTAATTCTCATCAAGACAAGTCAGCCTCAACCCAACAAAAATGAAAGAAATGTGGAAATACATTAAAACAAGAACAAGACAAAGGAGGAAAACTTATTCGTTCTAAACAATACCCCAAAACCTGGTTGTGTACAAACCACTAATGCAAAGCCTTCCAGAAATGGAAAGTGAACAAGGAACCTCGATCAGAGACAATAGAAACTAGGACTTCATGCAATTGCACAATCTGACTGATATAAAGCTTTGCTAACTTCTTCGACGTATATTTCACCAGAACCGGGAAGAAATAGTCAAACTTGGTTAATCTATCAACAACAATCCAAATGGAGTCATAACCACCCAGGGTCGTAGGTAATCCCCTAACAAAGTCCATAGTAATTCGCTCCCACTTCCAAGTGGGAATAGGCATCCTCTGAGATATACCTCCAGGCCCTGGTGCTCACACTTCACATGTTGATAAGTCAAACACCTCGAAATAAAACTTGCAATATACATATTCATACCACACCATTAATAGTGTTGGCTAAGGGATACATCTTCGCCGCACCCAGATGGATGGAATATTGGGAACAATGGGCCTCCTTAAGAATCAGCCTAATCAACTCACCCACCTTAGGCACACAAATCCTGCCTCCAATCCGCAAGACCCCATCAGAATCAAGGACAACCTCTTTTGCTTCCCCTCTCATCAATTTGCCTCGAATGAGACATAGTTTCTCGTTGTCATACTGATGCTCACAAATCTGCTCAACTAAGTAAGAACGAGCCTCAATAAAAGCAATCAAACCACCCGCCTCCTCAAAAAACCGTAACCAAATGAGATTGTTGGCTAACCTCTGAACATATCTAGCCAATGGTCTCTGCTCTACACTAAAAGCAGCAAGACTTCCCATGCTAGAAGTCTTCCTACTCAAAGCATCGGCCACCACATTGGCTTTCCCTGGATGATACAAGATAGTGATGTCATAGTCCTTCAATAGCTCAAGCCATTTGCGTTGCCTCAAGTTCAGATCTCTCTGACTGAAAATATACTAAAGACTCTGATGACCTGTTAAGACCTCACAGTGAACCCCGTACATATAATGTCGCCATAGCTTAAGCACAAACACTACGGCTACCAACTCCAAATCATGGGTAGGGTAATTCCTCTCATGGGACTTTAACTGTCTGGAGACATAGGTAATCACATTGCCTTTCTGCATAAGAACACCACCCAGTGCAACTTCAGAAGCATCATAGTACACAGTGAAGTCCACACCCTCCTCGGGTAAGGTCAAACCAAGAGCCGAAGTCAATAAAGTCTTGAGATTTTTAAAAATCTCCTCACACTCATTAGATCACTGGAAACTCACACTCTACCGAGTGAATCTAGTCAAAGGATATGCAATGGTAGAGAAGCTCTGAAACAATCATCGGTAATACCCCGCGAGTCTAACAAAACTCCGGATCTCAGTAACCGATGTAGGCCTGGTCCAACCTCTAACTGCCTCAATCTTGGCTGGATCAACCCTAATACCCTCCTTGGACACCGGGTGTCCTAAAAATACCACATAATCAAGCCAAAACTCACACTTTGAGAACTTGGCATAAAGCTTCTCTTCCATCAATCTTTGGAGCACAATCCTCAAATGTCGATCGTGATCTATCTCGGTCTTGGAGTACACCAAGATATCATCAATGAACACTATCACAAAAGAGTCAAGATAAGGTCGGAACACCCCATTCATCAACTTCATCAACGCTGCAGGGGCTTTAGTCAAACTAAAAGACATCACAAGAAACTCCTAGTGCCCATAACAAGTCCTGAAAGTTGTCTTAGGGTTATCCGATGCCCTAATCTTCAGCTGATGATAACCGGATCTCAAGTCAATCTTAGAAAACAGAAATGCATCCTGAAGTTGATCAAGCAAATCATCAATACGAGGAAGATGATACTTTTTCTTTATGGTTACTTTGTTCAATTGTAGATAATCAATACACATCCTCATAGATCCATACTTCTTCCTCAAAAACAACACAGGAGTACCTCATGGAGAAATACTACGGTGAATGTTCCCTTACTCAACAAATCCTGCAACTTGTCCTTCAATTCCTTCAACTCAGCTGGAGCCATACGATACGGAGGAATAGAGATGGGCTTACTTCCCGGATCCAAGTCAATGGAAAAATCAATATCCCTATCTAGAGGAACACCCAGAAGATCAGTAGGAAACACATTTGTAAACTCTCAAACCACAGGCACATAATCCATGGGAGATGGTTTAACACTAGTATTCCGAATGAAATCCAAGTAGGAAAAACACCCTTTATCAACCAATCTTTGAGCTTAATGAAGGAGATAACTTTGCTAGGGTAAGAACCACTAGCACTCGTCCACTCAACTATCGGGACACCTGGCATTGCTAAGGTCACAATCTTAGCATAGCATTCAAAAACAACATGATGCAGATAGAGTCAATCCATACCCCATATAATATCTAAGTCTACAATCCCCAAAATGATTAGGTTACTCAAGTATTATACCCATCCAAAGAAACAAGATAGTATTGATACACTCGATACAACTAAGGATTTACCCACTGGTGTAGAAACATGAATAGGCACATGCATGCAAGTAGACAACATATCAAACCGAGCAACAAAATAGGTAGACACATATGATAAAGTAGATCCCGAATCAAACAATACAGATGCAGGTCAACGGCAAACTGGGACAATACATGTGCTCACAACATTTGAAGTCCCAGCCTCAGGCCTCTCTGGAATAGCATAGCACCAGCCATCTCGTCTGCCTGTAGCCTGAGTAGAACCTCTACCTCCACCGTGCAGAGCTGGAGTACCTCAACCAGTAGTCATGCCACCTCTATTGGACTGCACACTTCCTCGACCCAGAGCCGGAGGTGCTGAATCCCTAGCTGGAGTAGCTAAAAAAGAATGATGAGGTCCTGAATAAGTCTGTAGGGGACACTGTCATATCATATGATCAGGATCCTCACAAGTGAAGCAAGATCTCAACACGGATAACTACTACTATGAACCAGACGAACCACAATAGCTACCTGGACTAGAACCATAAGACCCTCGGGCTGACTGCCCACTCTCAGTTGCTAGTATAGAAGAATGAACCAACCCACATCACTGGAAGGAACCACTAACCCTATGCAAACCTCTGCCTCCAGATGAGGCACCAGAAAACTGACAAGAATAACAGGCCCTCTTGGGCTCCCCAAACTCCTCTAAGACCATCAACTCTGCCTCATTGGCAGTGCTCACAATGGACGGGAAGGAAGCCCCCACTCTGGCTACCATGAATACATAAGACCTAACAGAGAAATTCAACCCTCTCACAAACCAGCAAACTCTCTCTGCCTCATTCGGAGCAATAGTCATAGCATGCCTAGAAAGCTCACAGAAACAGGCGTCACACTCGGTCATAGACAAACCACCCTACACCAAGCTCTCAAATCTTAGTTGACTCTCCTCCCTCACGCTTCAAGGAATGAAGCGGTCCTAGAAAGCACTAGAGAACACATCCCACTCTGTTGGAGGAGATCCAATTGGTCCATACCTCACAAAAGTCCTCCACCACTCTCTAGTTCAACCACAGAGCTGAAGTGCAACGAACCGGACACTTTGAGCATCCACTATACCCACTACATCAAGCATCTCATGGCACAAAGTCAAAAACTCATGAGCATTCTCGCTCGTACCACTCTTAAACTGCGGTGGTTTCATCTTCTGAAACCTCTCATAGCATTGTTGATCAGCCGATATTAAGATAACCTCAGGAGAAATCTGTGCACCAACAGCCGATACAGGAACCACTAGTGGCTGAGCCACCTGAACTTGAACACTTGGAGTCTGCTGCTAAGGTCTGCAGCTTCGGAGAAAGGTTCTCTAACACAACAAGCATCCTCAACAAAGTCTCCTAAAACAGCAGAGCTCCAAACTTCGAAGGAACCTGGTACTCAACAACCTCAAATTGTGGCTCAAAAAAGGCCTCTCCAACTCTACCTCTAGTTGGTGCCGCTCCACGGGCACGACCTCTAACTGGTGCCACTCCACAAGCACGACATCTAGCTCGGGCCCTACTTCTACCCCTAGTCGGGTCTCAACAACAGCCTCGGGGACTGCCTCTCCCCTACCACTAGAAATAGAAGCTCTGGTCCTCGACATCTATCAAAACAACACGTGGTAACTAAGCACTAGCAAATGCAACCACGCACAATAAGAAAAGATGAATTAAAGAAAATTTCCAAAAAATCTTTGTAGCCTCTTGAAGATAATTACAAACGTCTTTGTACCGATCCTCAAGACTCTACTTAGACTTGGATTGTGTACATGTGAGACCTATGAACCTGGGGCTCTGATACCATTTTATCACAACCCAAAAATAGATGTGATGTCACTTGTCTATTCCCACCAAGACAAGTCATCCTCAACCCAACAAAAAGAAAGAAATGCGGAAATACAGTAAAACAAGAACAAGATAAAGGTGGAAAACTTATTCATTCTAAATAAAACCCCAAAACCTGGTTGTAGTGTGTACAAGACACTAATGAAAATACATAATTCAAAAATTAAATACAAGTCTCAATCTTTGTTTCTCAAGTAGAACAATGCTTAAAGATAAAGAACAATGCTTAAAGATAAAGGAAAAGAGGGTCTTCCAGGATGACAAGCAACTACTACTCAAAATCCTTTACGAACCTCAATTGTCAGAAGAAGAAGAAGAAGTAGTAGTAGTAGAAGAAGAAGAAGAAGAAGCAAAAGAAGAAGAAGATCACACGAGTCCGGGCTCAGAACCTACACAGTGTAGAAGCAATGGGTGAGCACCAACAACACGGTACCCAACAAGCAACCTACTAATCAAAGCAACTACCTAGAAAACAAATACCCATGACTCTCCAATCGAACCTCCTCAATATTTGCACATAAATCAGTCCAACCTAGCAATTCTACAATACACGACCCACAAAGCCCAATATTCACAGTCTAATAGCCACAATTCAACAATTAAATGAATCAAATAACTCAACCTCAGAGTCAAGTAGTTTAATCACATGCAACAAGTATACTAACAATTAATAACCAACTCATGCATAAATACCATGTACATCAAGTCATAATAGTCAGTCTCTTGCCGAAACCATTTCCCATTGGCTTTATAACCACTTGTTGGAAATGACCTTGGCATCACAACACTCGTCGGCAAAGACCTCGGCATCACAACACTCGCTGAAAATGACCTCGGCCTAATAAAACTCATCGGCAAAGACCTCGACCTAATAACACTATCTAGAAAAGACCCTGGTATAATAACACTTTCCGGCAAATACCTCGGCATAACATTCATCATATGTCTAATCACGGTGTTCAACGATGAATGCACACATCAATATCACACCACAAGGAAGAGACAATAAATTGCACAATTCAAGTCCTCATCTATGCTTTCAAGGATTTCATCAATTAATCACTAAGGGCACAATAAGGCAATTTACATCATCATGTTCATTACAAAACATTTTTCATTTCAACCTCTCTTTATTCATTTAGATGTAACAAGTGGACAATTTAAACCCTTCACCTCATCCTCATTACTCCCAACACACAAACAATGAAGGAAGTACATGAATTCTACTAGAATACAAAGTTTAGGAAACCACTTGTCTTAAATCAATCAACAATCACTCCAATAGTTGAGTCTTTCCCTTCTGGATCACTTTCAAAGCCACACAATCTATGCACAAGCAAGTATTCACAATCATATTTCATAAACGACAATACATACACCAATTTCTCTTGAAAACTAGATCAATCAACACAAACCCAATTCAAAAAATAAGATTTAAACCCGAAATTTAATACTTGAAAACATTACTCAAGGCTTTAGGAACTAATTAGGGAAGATCATTTAGAAAAGGGACTTAAAATCAGTTCACAAACTCACTTTTACTTCAAAACTCAAGTTCCTGAATAACTTCAATTTATCAACTCAAAATCTTGATTTAAACTCATAAATTTAATAATAAAAATAATGGGTAATCAAAGATTTATTGTTAAGAAACGTTACCCAACAATTTTATCTTGAAAACCCCTCTAGAAATCACCTCTACCAAGTTCTCAAAGCTCCAAAAATCAAAATGGGGAAGAAACCCCAAATTTTGGGTTTAAACACTGTTGGGGGTCCTCCGTGAACGCGAGTTTTAATGAGTTGGACCTCCGCGGACGCGGTAAGTCTCCCACAAACGCGGAAGATCAACACATTGACTTCCCGCGAATGTGTTCGATACTCTGCGAACGCGGTCGAGACTCCTTGAATGTGGGGTTCTCACCCCCTCCCCTCTGTAAACGCGGCCACAAGCTCCGCAAACGCAGAGGATTGCACTAGAGCACAGAAAACCAACGAACTAAAACATCATCGAAAGGACCCTCGGGATTCGTTCAGAATCCCTTACACACAAACCACACATGCAAATCAATTATACTCGACGTTCAAACTAAATGGAATCATCAAAACACGAATCTGAGGTCTCATTGATCCGACATCCGTGAAAACCACAAGAAACTAACTCAATACCTAAAAAGGCAAAAACAAAAGCTCGGGCCTCTCAATCAACCAAGACATCACCTAGGTCTAAAATCTTCCCCCAAATCTAATGAAACTCTCGAATTTCAATCCGAGCATCCAAACCCTGAATGTTGACCAAAGTCAACCCAAAGGTTGAAATTTCACAATTTCACAACTTAGGACCTCAAATCCTCACAAAGACTTAAAATCAAAAATCGACAGCTCTAACAAATGAGATTTCACACTTCGGGACTGATGGAATCGACGGAATTCCATTTCGACACTTAGAACTCCAAAAGACCCAAAACCACTTTCTTAACAACTTAGCCTTTAAAATTCACAATCTAACCAAATTCTCAACTTTTAACTCAAAGTTCAAAATCAAATTTCAAAATCAATCATAAAAGACTCGGGGTCGACATCGGGAGGGGCAAAATGGTGATTTTTTGAAACTTTCCAAAAATGACTGAGCGGGTCATTACACTAATGGAGAAGGTGGAAAAGTGTTGCCAACACACATATTTCGGAGCAGAATAGGGTGGCGAACCTACTAAGTAAGGAGGGCCTTAGGAGAAGTACTTCTAGAAAACCCACATTTTCGATACTTCTTCTGGTGTTTGCAAAGAATGCAGTTTAGGCAGACATTTTCGGAACTATGTACTCAAGGAAACTTAGTTTTTTTGTAATACTTATGTATATGGCCAAATTTTGTGCCAAAACGCTAACATTCATGTTGCATGCGACAGACCCATTTCATACCAGTATTTTAATATAACTATCCCGTTAATCAAAAAAATCCTATCATATCAAAATATTTCATGTTCCCTCTTTTTTATAAAAAGTTGAAAATTATTCAAGAAAAAACATGTTATAGAGATCTGTAGTGCCAACTGGGGAACCCATATAACATAGTTTCAGAGAGGAAAATCAAGTGGCAGATGTGCTAGCAAAGGAGGGCGCTGTGATGAAGCAAGTTAACGCCTTCATATTTTGAGAAGTTATACCTTTGTTTATTTCGGATGAAGTAGACAGAGCCAAGTAAGAACTCTTTTTTGTTTCGCTTAACCAACCAATTTTACCTCGAATAGTTGTAGTAGTAATAATATTCTCCCCCCTTCCCCGACCATTACTAGCGGACAAGTCGCTCTGCCACGACTATATAATGATGCATATTAAGTATTAATATCATCTCCTATTTAACCGGAAAAAAAAAACATTTCAAAATCATGAATAGTACTGATAAATATATAAAAGATATAAGAAATGAAATAGAAAAGCATTAATTGTTAGATGTTTAATTTGCTATATCCACATATACCCTAATGAAATATCATGTGCAGTGATAAATCTTTCCTTCAACTGGAAGAGTAGCACAAGCAAGTGCAACATGTTTTCTCATTGTTGCACTAACAAATTATTCCAGAAGCTAAGAGACTTAACAAATTTCCATAAATTGCTTTAAATTTTTGTTAAGAGTCGAAGCCAAATGTTGCTCTAAAATCTACATAAAGTCTATACGCTTATAATATGATGATCATCCATACACAGAGTTGCTGTTAAATCAAATTAAATTGAAAGCCTCAGCTCCAAATCTAATTCATGGTCGCCGTTTGATTCAGAGATATGACTAGTAGTACTTGAGCCAATTGAGTTATTATTTCTGGTTCGATTCTCCATTGACTCCTGTAGTTCATTCATCAAACTATAAGACATAACAAGAATAATATGAAAATTCCAATTCGATTGAGAAATGCAAGAAAATACCTCTATTTGTAGGTTAAGTAGATATCTATTCATGTTTGGCTGAGCAAACTGATGAGGCTCATACACTGTGCCAGGATGCCAAGCACTGAATGTGATGATAAAAGGTAAAAAAAGATATATTAGCAAAGGTATAATAACTGTCCTAATTAATGAAATGATTTATTTATCAATAAAAATTCGATCGGAAAACATATATATGTGTAAGTTTTAATTAAGGAGGATTTTGAGCATATTTTTCATTGATAAGGTTTTCGAGGAATTACAAGTGACAAAACACATTTAGGTCGGTCAAATATTATTATTTTTCCAGGAAAACAAGCTCTCTAGTGAAAGTTGGGAAAGTAAGCTCTACTATTGACGTTCTATATTGATCGTGTCCTCTTCATCCTCCAACACACTTCATCTTCACCCCCGTCCCTCATCCCCACCTTTCATAGTATTTATCTAAATTATATATATACCGATGCTTTTAGGATAATAGTTTTTCACTTGCCTACAGAATACAAGAAAATAAGTAGGAAAACACAATTAATTTCTACAAAACATTTTCCTTGAACACACCCTTATAAAGTGCAAATTAAATTTTCTTTTAAGTAGGAAAATAAATAAAGTAAATAGTACCTAGTTGTAGAAGGTGGCTGGGAATCTCCATATCTGATATTTGCTCTTTCAATGTCCCCCAATCCCATCTGAAATCACAGAAAGATTTGTTATCACACAATAATGGAGAGGGAGAAATATCTTGTAATTTCACACCACACATACATACATAATTCCCAAAATAGCATAAAATAAATCAATTTTTAGTAACCAAACATATGGTACAATTTTGTAATGGTTTAGGACACTTTGTAATGTAATGTTCATCTATTACCAAAAACAAGTCATTTATGGATATTATTAGGAGGGCCGGCCGTGCAGGTCAAGTCTAATCTACCTTTCGATCCACAAGGATCAAAATCAAATGAATGCGCATTCTCCTCCCATAATATTGGAATTGTTAAAAAAAAAGAGTAGGAGATGAGAATAAAAGATAGAAAGTAGTGGTACCATAATGGTTTGTTGTGGTGTAAAAGCATAAGAAGAAGTTGATGAATATGAAATTGAAGGAGTTGATGGATAAGGGTTGTAATTAGTATTGCAACCCATTTGAGTATGCAATCTAATTTTCTCAAGTTGAGCAACACCAAGACCTCTTTGTGGTTGTTTCGGTTTCTCTGAATTGTTCTTCTTGCTCTTTCTTGATGATGATGATCTTTCATTTCCTAACTTTGGTTCACCAAAATAACCACTTCCCATTCTTTCTCCTCCAAAAATAACTAGAAAACAAATAAACAAATTTGTGTCAAGTTGTGAAGAGAAAGGAGATCTCCTAAAAGGGGTTTTTATGCTCTCCAACTTCCCTATTATAATTTTGTAATTATTGCATCGCTGGATCAGATTGTCTATTTACATTTATCAGATTCATTTCATTTTTATATACTTGCTTGGATTTTATGCCCTTTTATTATTTTACTCTTTTTTCTTTTTTTGTCAACTGCCAAAAATTTCCAATATTATTACTCACTCCGTCCGTTTAATGGTCTAGTTTGATTTGACACAAAGTTTCAGAAAGTAATGAAAATCTATCAATCTTGTGGTTCTAAATTAAGGTTACTCCCTCTGTCCCTAATTACTTGTCCAACTTTGAATTGACACACCTACTAAGAAAACAATGATTGACATAATGAGTTTATCATTTTACCCCTATTAATTATGAAATGGTGAATTAAAAACTTAAGATTTTCAAGAAGTTCTACCTTTTTCAAAGTTATTAATTGAGGGTATAATAGGTAAAAAAAATTGTCATTTCTTGATTTGTCAAAATGAACAAGTAATTAGGGACCACCAAAAAAGAAAAAGTTGACAAATAATTAGGGACATGGTGAGTATAATTAATGTATCACAATGCACTTAAATATTGTGGTATTCCATCTGTCCCTAATTACTTGTCCACTTTTGAATTGACACACCTATTAAGAAAATAATTATTGACATAGTGAGTTTATCATTTTACCCTTATTAATTATGAAGTGTATGAATTAAAAAGTTAAGGTTTTCAAAAAGTTTTACCTTTTTTTAAAGTAATTAATTGAGGGTATAATAGGTAAAAAAAATTGTCATTTCTTGATTTGTCAAAATGAACAAGCAATTAGAGACAATTAAAAAAGAAAAAATGGATAAGTAATTAAAGACAGAGGGAGTATTAAATATATCACGTAGTGTTTCCAAAAGAAAAAAAGGAATTACTCTTTTTTTAACGAAGGAAGTATTAATTTTTGTGATTGTCCCTCTATCATACACTCATATTTATTTAATGCAATTATATATACAAAATCTTTTTTTTTTCTCTTGCGCGCTTCGATTCCACGTTTCTTCCCTTCTCACTATCCCAACCTCCTTTATTAATTTTTTTTTTTCTAACCTCTCTTGGGAATTGACTATAATAATGATATTCTATAATATTATTACGTGCACCTTATTTGCGTTAAAAAAATTACTATAATAATGATATTCTATAATATTATTACGTGCACCTTATTTGCGTTAAAAAAATTGTATGGATGATAATATATTTGTTTTACAAATAGATTTTATACCCTATTTCTTGAATATCCATTATGTGTTAGCATTTATTAATTCCGTTGTAGTACTCCGTCTAGTCCAATATAATGAATTGTTGGCAAAAAAAAATTATAGTTCGAAATGAATGAATATTTTAAAGTTCAAAAATATATTAATTATTTTGGTTAATAGATTATAGAACTACCTATTTTTTAATCGATCTTTTAGCTACTTTTAAATCTCAAATAATGACTATTTTTATTTTAAAGAAAAGTTTGAAAAGAGTCAAAAAAAAAAATTAACAATTTGACATTTGATTAATGTATTTAATTTTTTATTTGGACTAAAGGGAGAAGTATTTAATAATTCTATTTGTTTATATACAAATTGGAAGAAATATAAGGAATTTTGTTATCTAGATGAGCGAGATGCAATGTGTCAATGGTCCTGTTTGATTCTCATAAGTGAATGTGGATTACCATATGACAATTATCTAGCGTTTGACACAGATTTTCAAATATAAATTTATTTATTTTTATCCCTCTTTAGGAGTTTTCACCTTTTTGGTCCTTGCTGATTTGAACTCACAATCTTAAAATTAAACGTGAGAGGTTATTCCCGTCCGATCAAGATCCCTCACGTCCAACAGAATTTGGTGAAATAGATACTTGAAATTTTTATTAGCTACTTCGTAGGGATTGTCTTGTAGGATAAATAAACTTTTTAACCTTATAACTAGGGGTGTTCATGGTTCGATTTGGATCGGTTATTGGTTAAAACCAAATCCAAACCACAATTAATCGGTTTTTAAATTTTTAAAACCAAACCAAACCAAATAAAAAAAATAACTGTCGGTTTGGTTATTGTTGGTTTGGTTCGGTTTGGTTCAATTTTTTTGGTTATTTCGGTTTGAAAGTATATAGTTTTGTTAGGGCATATGCATCTCGATAGACACAAATTCATAGTACATAAACAATCAGAAAAGCTATTGTAAATTTTATTAAGCAATACCAGTCATAGAACAATTGAAACGGGACTAAAAAAACTCATTACCCTGTTAGAAGACTTATATCTAAAAAGAAAAAGCAATGTATAGATGTAGTGGAAAATCAATAGTAGCATAGTTGTCTTGGATAAATATATACTCCCTCTGTCCCATTTTATGTGAGGTAGTTTGACTCGGCACGAAGTTTAAGAAAGAAAGGAAGACTTTTAAAACTTGTGGTCCAAAATGAATGATAGAAATTTGTGTGACTATAAATCATTTCATTAAGGGTAAAATAGACATTTTATAGTCAAATTGTTACTTAATATAGAAATGTGTCATTCTTTTTGGGACTGACTAAAAAGGAAAGTATGTCACATAAACTGGGACAGAGGGAGTAACATATTGAATCTTGCATGTTGTGACAACTGAGAATTTTTCCTAATAAACCAAAAAAAAAAATCAGTGCTCCAAATGTAAAAAACTTAAATAATAAATATTTGGTTGAGTTAGAATTAGGATTTTAATACTTGGGCTGAAATTTAAGTGTTGGGCTTAAGAAAATAATAAAGTTAAAGACTTAAGTTAATTAAAATTTAATAAAATATTTATATTTTA
>JAJOOO010004010.1:0-117680 GCA_029582685.1 Solanum piurae | reverse complement strand
CGAAGCACATTTTTAAGAACTTTTTGGGTCATTTCAAATATAATCATTTCATTAAGTTCTCAACTCCAAACTCACATATGAGGCTCTAGTTTCACTCTATCATTTTCCGAGTCGTTACATTATCCCCCACGGCCAACCCCAATGATGGAGAGTGAGGAAAGACTTGCATCGGGCCACGACGTTAACTAAGGCGCTTCTTGGAAGGCAACCCAAAGTCTTAAATTCTTTGTTTTTGTTTTAGAAATAATGGTGTATTGATTGTGTAGGTCAAAGTGTGGAGAGTGTGCGGAAATTATGTTTGGCGAACTAAAATTCCATTCAGCGAATCGCCGAACAGTTCGGCGATCCCGATATTAACTGCCATTTGCCCCCCCAAGTAACTGAAGGACCTATAAAAATTGGCGGGGTGATTCACCACTCGGTGCATCACCGAGTGGACCGGTGAGTGCGACTAACGTTACCGAATGAACGCGAACTGGACGGTTATATATGGCCAAAGGTTTCAAACTCTTCACTTTCACTCGATTTTAAACTCCACAAACTCTCGATAACTTTAGTATTTTAAATATTCTTGATTTCCATAAGTATTTTAGTTGTTGATCTGTGCTCGGAACTTGGATTACATTGCTGCCTAGCGATTCAATTCCATTTGAGTCAGCACAAAAGGTTGGTTCCCAAACTCTGAGTTCTTTCTATCAATTTTGTACTCAATGCAATAATAGTACCTTGTTGATGTGTGCTGGGCCTCTCTGATAGGAATCAAATTTTTGTTTGCCTGCTTTGATTCAATAATATTGCCGGTATTGAGATAAATATTTGATTCCTGAAAATTTTGCCTTAAAGTGGAAGAAAAACCGTGGGTTATGCATAAGTGTTGCTGGGTCTAAGCTTAATTTGAGTTGTGCAGGCCTTAATTTTGATTTCTGGGGTTGCGGGGTTAAATTTAAGAAGTCGGGTTGAGAATAGGCAAGTTGGGTCATTTTGCGAACTGGGCCGAACTCACCGAATCACTCGGCGGTTCTCCTAATGTCCCCATCTCGCCTTCAATTTAATGGTAAATGTGTTGTTTAGTATGTAACTTTTGGTGAGAAGCCTGAGGTTGCCGAACACAGTCGGCGTCTCACTAAAAGACCTCTTGTTCTCCCTTTATCTACACCCTTGCATCCTCTATGCACTGCACTCGGTGAATCGCCTAAGTGGTTGCACGTTTCGCCAACTGGTTCGGTAGAACTTTTCTGCAGCCGAACTTCTATGCTTTTGTTTGGATACTTTCTAACTCTTTCTCGAAGCTTTGCAGATATGGCTAGACCAAAAGTAGCTAGAAGAAATAGGCCACCCCGACAGATAAGAGCGAAAAATTTCAGGAAAGATACAAGTGAAGCGAATCCTCCCAAGAAGGGAAGTGAGAGAAAAAAGCCTAGTTCCAGCAAGAGATCTATCCCCTGAGATCCCACTGTCCCTTCGTGGATTCTACACAGCTATACATTCCTTTTTTGTGGCTCATGACTTGGACAATTCTAGCAAGTCAGTTGCCGCTGAACCTTCTGAAGTAGCTCCGGGGACTATTATCCTAGTCCAGGCTGACACATCAGGCATTGATGCCCAGACAGATGGATCGACTGTGTAGACATGATTTTTCTCTACCTCCCTCTCTGTCTTTCTCTATTTTAACCTTTGGAGTATTGTTATTTGCATTTGAGGACAAATGTTTTTATTTGTGGTGGGGTGAGGCCCACGTTGTGTGCGACGACATTATTGTTTGATGTTTTGTTGATACATTTGGGTCGTATTACGTTCAATGTCATTTTACACTGCTCTAGTAGATGTTTGAGCTTGTGGCTCCTTCTGTTTTTTTATTGCAAATGATTTTGACCCTTCTGAAATTTTTGCCACCTCTCTTGTACTTGAATGTGGCTGTTCCTTGGGAAATTTGAGTCTCAGTTTCGATCAATATCGATGACTTGAATAGTGCTCATAATTGAACGAACATGAATGTATGGCTACGATGAGACCAAATGAAGTTGCATAGACAATATGTGAACTCTTTGCATCTCGCTGTGACTAGCCAATTATCAAATTGATTCTCTTGCGATGAACGTTGCACAATAGCAAAAGTGTAGAGTCCTGTTTGACTTTAGTGTCGATGCCTTGTGTGATGTGCTTACTGTGAACCATGCATATAACACCTAGAATTTCCACGTTGGTCTGGTCAATTAAGTAAGGCTATCTCTTGATATGATTTTAGGCACCTTCGAAGAGTGTGAGCCAATTTGACATATACCTCTTTTGTGACCTACCTTGTGAGTGTGGGAACCTCTTTTGAACACCCCTTGAACCTTACTCTTCTTTGGAAGAAACTTGATGACAACATGACCTTCTATTATCCATTACCCTTAAGCCTCATGAAGTTACGGTTAGTTTGAATAGTCAACTTAGGCCAAAAGCCTAAGTTGGGGGTGTGGTGAAAATATAAGGGCAAGTCAAGAAGTGCAAAGAAAGTCCCCTTTAACCCATGGTGTTGAGAAAAATGGAACCCCTCCATACAAAAAAGAGAGAGAAGAAAAGATGAAAAAGAAAAGTTGTGGAATAAAGTACAAAATAAATGGGGTTTCCAAACAATCCATGGAAAGTGAATAATAGGATGACTTATGAGCACTAAAGAAAATAATGAAAGAAGAGGAAATGAAGTGTTGTGAGCACTACATTTCATGAGGATGACAATCACTAAGCCTAAATGACCATACCTTTGCACTCTGCCCCATTACAAGCCTTGAAAAGACCTTTTTGATCTTGAATGAGCTGAAACAATTGTCCATTGGAAAATACGGGCAAACCTATGGGTGAAAGCATGCATAGTGTTCTTCTTTGTGAGTGTGAGTGTTGCATTTGATTTCGGAGCTTTCAATTGTTTAACCATTGTGTGTGAATATGGAATCATTCTTTGTGTGAGGGAATTGGAACAATTTAGTTGAGCTTGAACTTGCATTAGAAGCAAGTATAGTGAGCTTGAGTTTCTTTGATAATGGCGTGTCACAACTTGAAACTTTGAGTACACATTTGATCTTCGCATAATTAAATTGAGTCTTATGTGTGCATTCATGATTGAGTCTTGTGTAGCACTGTTCGAGACATCCTTTTTGAACTACCGAACTTGAGGAGAAGCAAAAGTTTAAGTTGGGGGTGTTGATGAGTCCACAAATTGGACTCATTTAGGGCTATATTTTGATAGAATTAGTGTCCTCAAATGCATATTTTGTCTTAATATCTGATGAAAATCCTTAAGTTTCAGGTAGTTGGAGTTTGAGGCAAAGCATGGACACTACTTGGCAAGAAGGAACACAACGTCTGGAAAGAACAAAGAAATGAAGGCCTGAAGATCGCCGAGACCAGTTGGCGAGTCGCCGATCGGCCTGGAGATCGCCTTTTGTTCCAGTGTGCTGATCTTTGAAGGGAAAGATCAAGTTGGCGATGAAATGGAGTAGTCGGCGTGTCGCCGAGTACTTTTGCGAAGCAGTACCATATCGCCCAATGACTCATGGCATAAAGAGGCTAAAGGCTAAAGCAAGAAGGTGATGAAATCATCCAAAAGGTGGATCGCGGAGTGTATCGGCTATCCCGACTAACTGCGCCGAGTGCTCCGCTACAACACAAATTTTCAAACACTATAAATACTTGTTTAAATGGTTAACTCAGTATCAAGTCATAGACATTTATTACTCAGACTGACAATATTTTTAGTTTCAAGTTTTAGAGGGTTTTGGAGACTTTGTTCTAAAACCCTGAAGATTCAAAGGGTTTCAACTCCTAGAAATTGGATGTGGGTCTCAAAGACTCTTCACTCTTGACATGTTTTAAGACTTAATTCTTCATACCTAGTTGATGGAAACTGATATTGGTATAGATTTTTTGCCTCTTTTACATGTCTAGCTAAAACCCTAATTCTTGGAGTGTGATTTTGTTAATATGGGTTAGATTATCTGTTAGGTCTTGCTTGTTGATGGTTTATTTGTTGTTTAAATGTGATTTCTTTTAGTAGTTGTGTATGAACTTTATGGAATTGTAGTTGCAAAATCGATTTCATCTTAGTGTTTTTGGCTTGCTCGAGAGAGAGGTCGTAAAAGTAAGACTACTAAATTGATAGCCGGTGGTAGTGGATCGACATGGGTTCAGCTCGAGAGAGTGAATCCTAGTCCTTCTCCCACACATTCAGCTCGAGAGAGTGAATGGGCTAAGGCGGAGGCTGTGCTTAATGCGGCAACTCAGTGTTCGAGAGAAACCGAGTTGATTCGAGGTAAGTTAATCGAGAGAGAATTTACCCCACTATAGTTTAGCCTAGTCACAAATACTCAACAATTTACTATCTAAAGCATTTACCCGATAGTCTAGTCTATCCCGTATTCCTATCACATCCCATGAATCCCGTCTCCATACCTCGTTTTCTTCTAGTTTTTCTATTTTTAGTTGTTAATCAATATAAACCCCCCATTGATAATTGACGCTTGCATCACCCCTTTTTGATTTAGTATGTTTTTATTCGATAATATTTTTAGCTATGACTAATTAGAACTTGATTTTATTATTCTATTAATTCTCAGAAACCGCTCCCTTGGGATTGACCCCAACCTATTCGGTTGGGTTATATTACTACTGTACGATCGTAGACACTTGAATTGGAAGTTGTGTCTTGAGTACGCAAACATCAACCTTGGCGAGCTAAGACAAGCTCACGAAATAGGTAATTTCATCCCAATGCCAATGTTTCACAAGTTCAAACAATCATACGAAACAATATCCAATACTTATCAGTTTTACAAGTTACCCAAGTTATATTCTACCCATGGGTACTCAAACTTCCCCCAATTTTCACAAAGCATTACTTCAATTGACGATTTACCCTTAAGAAAGTCGTCACTCTATCTATCATTGAAGAAATGCATGCATTTGTGGAAACATTAGGGTAATCAAACTTTACCCACAATCATTAAAGCAAGACCTAGGACATATAAGGATTGAATTTCAACTTTTACTTGTCACAATCAACTTTAATAGTTTCAGGCACAAAATTAACTATCCTAATCATGGGCGCAGTTCAATACGATTCATTTAGCACTACCCTCACAAATTGAACAACAAGATATTAATGAAAATACTAAGCCCATACCAGAAGTATCAAGATTTAAATAGAACTCGAAAACCAACCTCAAAGATTATAGTTCGGCACAAAATCGAGGGGGAGAGGTTTAAGATTGATAATGAAAAACTTCAATACACTCCAAGTAATTGAAATCACGCAAGTAAGGTCACAAAATCACCAAAACAAGGGTATGGAAAGTTTAGGAAGAAAAAGAGCACAAAAAGATGAAAGGTTTTCATTAGAACTTGAAAATACTCTTGGCCTATTTAACTCAGGCGCACTCGACAGACTGCGACTAATGTCACCGAACAAATTTGGGGAATCATGGAGGAGCTTTAAACTCGCCGACCAGTATTAAATGAATACCAAACTTGAAGATCAATTTAGCGGACTCGATGGAGTCCGCTTACTTTAGTTAGGTGGATCGCCGACCGGATCCCTGCTCGCTGAAGTTAACAATACTATTTTCCCAATTTTTCAGCCCCAAAGGAGAATTTAAAGATGTCCACACAATGATTTTTGTTCATTGCCGATATTGCTTTGGCATCACCGAATTTACCTTTCTCAACATTTTGATTTCTTTTCAATCTGCACTCACAATACACGTTATTGAATGTAATAAAATAAACTTAGGTTGCCTCCCAAGAAGCCCTTTATTTAAAATTTTGGCACGACATAGTTCTCACTTCATTAATAATCATTTTTGGGATTTGGGATGGTGTCACTAGGAAACGTACCCTTTTGCCTTGGATTTAGATAGGTGGAGATCTGGCACATTTGAGTTTCTAGCTAGTTGATTGATACTAAATGGGAAGTAGCCGTTTGAGTCAAGGTGAAAAAGTCATTTTTCAAGTCCTTCAACACCCTTTCAAAGCTTCAACCTTGTTGAAGATACTTGTAAGCATATCCTTAGTTCGATTTCCCTCCGGTCCAACTGGTTCTTTTGGTTTTGGGCTTTCATCAGGCGGGGCATACCTATCTTTTTCAGCATCCGTTTCCCTCCAATATCTCCAACCATTATCTCAATACTTATTCCAACCTTGATTCCCACCCATTATTGGGTAGTTAGGATGAGAACCTCCCACATGATTTCCCATATATTTTACCTCTTTGTTGTACAATGCCTCAAACTTGGCATCTTCTGGGAATTGCCTAGTGCTTGTTCCAACTACATTTACCATTTTCACTCCACCTCCCATGACATGTTTGGATAGAAAGTCAAGTTGGGTCATCATTTTGGCCATGTTTTCATCGCTCTCATGATATTTATCTATTTATTCCTTGCTCATTCCCCATTATTGAGAAGATACTTGATTCTCTCTAGTATGCCAAGTTCGGTTCACTTTTGTCATATCATATATAAACAATATTACCACATCGAACGGTTGTAACATCAGCCCACCTTGAATAAGTTGATCAGCCGATCTGTTGTTGACTAAACCAAGACTTAAATAAAAGTATCGCAACAATAAATTTTCTGGAACACAAAGTGTTGGACATTGTAGAAGTAAATTTTGGAATTGCAACCCTGTGTCGTGTGGAGGTTCATGTCCCATTCTTTTAAATTTTAAGATGTTGTCCCTAATCTTGACCATTCTAGGGAGGAAAGAATCCCTCTAAGAAAGCATCATTCAAGTCCTCCCAAGAAGTGATAGAATCATTCGACAACTCAGCCAACCACTTTGTGGCTCCCCCGTCATAGATAAAGGGAATAATCTCAACCAAATTGACTTTTCTGAGATGTTCTTGAAGATGAACGGCCCACATATATCATTTTTTTTGAAGTTGTTCATGAGGGTCCTCATGAACCAATCCTCTAAACATTCCTCTTATTTGGAGCAAATGTAGCATTTTTCTGGTTACATGAACATCACCCTCCCTGTTGTGGGTGGTAACTTGATATCTCCATTTGTTACAATGACATTCATGTGCATGTCATTTACATCACCCATATTAATTTTTTTCCCATAGTGACAATCGTTGTCACTACCATGATCACATATGTTTTATACTTGCAAGTCAGCTAAACCACAACACCAAGAAACAATCTACTACAATTTAACTTAATTATCTAACTGAATTTTTAGCCACAATTCCATTACAGCGGCACCATTTTTGATAACGCTCCTCAAAAGCAAGTAAAATAATAAGCGACCAATGTCAATAAAAATATCCAACTAAGAGTCGAGGTAAAGTTGCACAAGGAATGGTGTAACGATAAAAATTCAACTAGAAATTTAGATATGCAGACCTATTCATTGTAGTGCGTTAAAAAAATGGTGGATGATTCCACCAAATTTACTAGAAGAGTTTATTATATCAAATGTCACAGTTAAACTAAAATTAAGAAATTCAAGCAATTAACAAGTAATCTATGGGTGTGTGGGACTAGACTCGATATCACATATGGGTAATTGTGTTGCTCAATAGTGCTAAACAACCATGCGTAGGTTGGGTCATCTTTAATGACACTAATATTCTTTCAATCTTAAAATACCAATTCATAGAATCTTCTTTTGGTCTTGTCTATATGAATAGAAAATCAACCCATTACCTTACAAAATCTCTCTTTCAAGCTGATTTGGGAAAATAAACCTGAGCCGTAATCTCTCTTTTGAGCAAATCATAGTTATCAAACCTAAATTGCATGTATCAAATTAATAACGCACTCCAATTGATCTCTTTCGAGCATCAATAAAAGATCGAAAAGAGGACTAAGTTTGAAACCTTAACCCATGAATTAACCCCATGCTAATTATCCTAAATCCATGAATGAACAATAGTAAAATAGAGCAAAGCTCAATACCGATTACATTAAAAAAACACGCAACCCCATAATTACATCTCTTGACTTAGGATTTTCACCACCCATCAAAAGAATTAAAGAAATTGTACCTATCAAGATATAAGCCATGGATGTGAGGAAATTAAGCAATTATATTCAACACCCATTTTGATGTCAATTTCCAATTGGAATTGCAAGAGTAAAATTGAAAAGCCCAAACTAAAGATGTTTTTCAAAAGGTAAAAAGTATCATACAAACACATTCTTAAAACAAAAGCTCTAAAAAATTCTTCTATAACAAAAGCTTTATTTTCTCTCTCCTATAGACTATTTATACTGTCCCAAAATTTGGCCCGAAATTCATTGCGTTACCAACTCAACTACATTCGCGGGGCTCACTGAACATGATCAGTGGATCGGTGTTTTGTTCCTCAACTCGCATTTCATTTTCTTTAGGCTTTAGTTATTTTAACCTCAGTTGGAGAACTCATTCGAGACTGCCTTTCATATTTGGTGGATCGATGATTACCAATTTGTTCACTTTTTAAGCTTTCATTTTTTATCCAAGTCCAGTCACTTTCGGTGATGGCCATCTTGTTCGCCCTTCATTTTTGGTGAGTCACCGTTTCTCTTTTGGTTCGCCAACTTGGCTCGATTATCTTGAATTGTGAGCATTGTCACTTTGGTCAAGGTCATGCTAGTTGGGAGTTCTGCACTTTTGATTAGTAACTGCCTGTCACGACCCAGGGGTACACCCGAGATGTAACATGGCGTATAGGACCCAGAGAGACCCCATACAAGCCACTTAGCATTCATCACATAAGAATTAAAATAACATTTCAAGTTCAAGCATTTTATAAAGAAAAGCGGAAGTCTCGACATCTTGTCTAAATAGCCATCTAATACAATAGAATTAAATTGGGCCTATCCCATACATCATGTCCAAAAACTGAAAAAAGACAGAAATTAAAATAATGTAACTCCGTCCTCGAATGCATGAGGACTCACCAAAACTCGGGAAATCAACCAAACCAACCACTAGCCACAAAACTGAGGACCCTGACTGCCGGACCCTACATTTGGGAAAAATGTAGGCAAGAGTATGTGTTAGTACAAAACAATGTACCAAGTATGATAACCATGCATAAAACATTTAAATCATGGTAAAATGGGACATTTCATGACATACAATTGACCAAGCTAAAACATGATATAAAAGGAGTTAAAAAAGATAATTGATAAACATGGTCAATGCAAGCTAACATGTATATATGAGATATTTATTGAAGTAACCTTAGTTCATTATTCATATTGTTGTGGGAATAAGTCTTAACCGACATAGAGACCATGTGAGCTATACCATGATCCCCTTGTGTCTCCTACACCAGTAAAAGTTGTCCTACTTGCCAAGGTAAGGACTATGAACTTGTAGATTAAGCGGATCCACTAGCTAATCATCCTATGGGGGAACATAATTTATGTTATAAGGAGATTGCTACTAGAAATCCGACCTCTACTAACGGGAGAGCTTCCATCTCAATATCCTCTCGGTGCTAAGCATAATTCCCAAAGAATAGTCATTTCTTACTTATTCTCATTATTTATGGAAAGGCATATAATCTTGCCTAATCTAAGCAAAGTCATTAGGATAGCTCCTTATCTTTGATTCAATTAGGTTAAAAAAAAATCAACCTTAGAATCCTTAATATGTGAGAAAACCTTTCACAATAATGTTTGCATTTGTTTATGAGAATATCCTTTCAACAACACAACAACAACACAACAACAACATCATCATTAAAGCTTTACTCTCAAAGCATCCTTAAAACATTTTCATAGGTTTCATAAGATCATGCATAAACTCATACTTTTCCCTTTCAAGGTTCAAACACTACTTTCAATCACCACATCTAGAAATCAAGGATTAGATAGTGATTTCATCAATAATTCATGTGATTCTATCACTTCATGCTTTAGTTCATAAAACTCCTCTTTCATAAACAAAGACCCACATCATATCATCATAATTGGTAAACATGGGATTTACATGGGTTCATAGGGTAAACATGATAAAATCATTGTATTTCATCAATTCATGCATATTAAAACATAATTCGATCATTTAGATCCATAATCAAGAGAACCCATTGTAATTGAAGAAAACCCTAACAAATTGAGAATTTCTACCTTTCAAAAATAGTAGAATTTGGGAACTCCATGGATGGAAGAAATCCATGGATGAAAACTATGATACCTTAAGTCCAATTACTTATCTTCAATGGTAAAACTGGAGGCTTTCCTTGAAACTCTAGATTGAGCCCTTAAACTTCTTCAAGTTCTAGAGAGGGAAATATTTGAGAGGAAGAACTTTGGGATTTGTTTTGGATTTTGGAAATAATGACTTGAATGGGTGAGTTTTGGGGTTAAAATGACTTATATAGGGGTCCTAGGGTTGGGTAAAACAACATAACATAAATCTAATTAAAACTGGAAAAGACCCTTCTACCATTAACTTATTGTGGTCTGCCTCATGACCACATGAGGCTCCATGAGCCGTGGTGCCCTTTGTGTTCTTGGACCAGTGGCTTGGCAACCACCACCGTAACCCCTAAAAACTAACTCATCACCACGACTCCTCCCACGGCCTGTGGTGGCCTTCACGAGCCGTTTGGTGGCTCGTGTGCCTGTGTTTGTGTGGGAGGGAGAGGGGTCTCATTTGGGTATATTCTAGGGACTCACTCCCTACCCTCCACGCCTCTTACCATGACCTGTGGTCCCCACCATGAGACGTGATGGTGGTCGTGGGAGGTGAGGTATCCTTGGTAGCTACTGCCTAAGTTCTACGGGCACCACAACTACTCATGGTGCCCTTCACGACTCATGGGACCTTCTTAGAGGGTGCCAAGGCTAAATTCTAGGTTTTCAACCTCTCTCTTTGACCCTTGCTTAGGCTAATAGGTTTCAGGGTGTTACATTATCTCCCCTTTCGGAGCATTCTTTCTCGAATGGAATTCTAGACACCTCTTAAAAGAAACGACTCAAGACTAGCTGCCTATCATCTATGCAACTTATCAAAATGTACATAAGCAAGGAGGGAAACATCGACTCCAAGCTAAAAATACTAAATGCATCATAAGGAAAGTAGGAACTAGACCTAGCAAACGAATATGCATGAAATTTCAAGATTTCTCATATTTAAGGAGGAACTACCTTCTCGAAGATAAAAGCATGCTCAACACAATCACATAGAGGCTATCTACAATTCATACTCAATAGCATATCTACAACATGGTCAACAATTCATCTCATGAAGTCTATAGGCAACTCATACTCAATGAAACACAACATGAGGAAAATTAATCATATAAACTCATTTTCTTTAAAAACACAAGTTTTTCATGAACATGCATAAAATAAGGAAATCATGGGAATACCTAAAACACACATGACATCAACATAGTAAACCAAGACGAACTCAATACCTCAAGCTAGAGTTGGAGTAGAAGGAAAGAGATGAGGATATTGGGATATCATATCGGCCTCAGCCTCCTAAGTATCATCCTCAACTAAATGATTCCTCCATAACACTTTAACGGAATAAACCTCTTTGTTTCTCAACTTCTTGACTTACAGGTCAAAAATCTCAGCCGGAACCTTCTCATAAGAAAATTTTCCTTAACTCCCAAACCTTATAAAGTAACTATGGTGACGATCACCAACACATTTCTTCAACATAGAGACATGGAAAACCAAATGCACCGACTCCAACTCATTAGGCAAATAAAGTTCGTAAGCAACCTTTACAACACGTCTCAAAATCTCATATGGGACTACAAAATAAGGACTAAGCTTCCCCTTCTTACCAAACCTCATTACACCCTCATGGGTGAGATTTTCAAGTAAACCCAATCATGAACATCAAATTAAAGATCCCTTCTTCTAACATCGACATATGACTTTTGTCGACTTTGAGCCGTTTCCAAACTTACTCTAATAAGTCGAACTTTCTCTATAGCCTAATGTACCAATTCGGGACCTATTAGGGAAACTTAAACTACCTTAAACCAACCTATGGGAGATCTACACCTCCTACCATAAAGAGCCTCAAATGGAGCCATACCGATACTCGAGTTAAAACTATTGTTATAAACAAATTCAATCAATGGAAAATGGTCATCCCAATTACCCTTAAATAAATCACACAAGCTCTCAACATATCTTTCAAAGTTTGGATAGTACGCTTCGCTTGTCCATCGAATTGGGGATGAAAAGTTGTGCTAAGCTTAACACAAGTACCAAGACCCTTTTGGAAAGACTTCCAAAACTGAGATGTGAATTGAGTACCACAATCGGAGATAATGAATAAAGGCACTCCATACAACCTTACCATTTCCCTCAAATACAACTTAGCATAATCCTCCGCTGAATAGGAAACCTTGACGGGAATAAAATGAGTCGATTTTATCATCCGATCTACTATTACCCAAATCAAGTCATGTTGTCACCGAGTACGTGACAACCCTACTATGAAGTTCATATTCAAATCTTCCCACTTCCAAGTAGGAATACCAATGTCTTGGGATATACCTCTTGGTTTTTGATGCTCAACCTTCACTTGTTGGCAATTAGGACACTTAGCCCCAAATCTCACAATAGATCTCCCGAAAGTCACGGTACATCTTGGTGGCTCCTGGGTGAATGGAATATCGAGAACTATGGGATTCGGTCAAGATCTATTCCCTCAAGTCATCCACATTAGGAACACACAAACGACCTTGAAATTTAAGTACACCATCTCCCCCTTGGGAGAAAGCCTCAATGGATTTCTTAAATACCATTTATTTCAAGTCAACCAAAATTGGATCAAGACCTTGCTTGACTTTCATATCCTCCACAAAAGATGATTCTGAACCATTGTGAACCATAACACCAACCTTGGTAGAATCTACTAATTGAACTCCCAACCGGGCCAATCTATGAACATCTCAAACAACCTCTTTTCTATCACTATCTATATGAGCCACACTACCCATAGATAACCAACTAAGAGCATCTGCCACAACATTTACCTTACCTGGGTGATAGAGAACACTCATGTCATAATCCTTCAATAACTCAAGCAACCTTCTTTGACGAAGATTCAAATCCTTTTGACTAAAGACATATTGCAAACTCTTATGGTTGGTAAAAACATCTACATGAACACCATACAAATAGTGCCTCCATATATTTAAGGCAAACACAACCGCCGCTAATTCAAGGTCATGGGTAGGATAATTCTTCTCATCGATCTTAAGTCACCTCGAAGCATAGGCAATGAATTTCCCATTCTGCATAAGTACACATCCCAACCCAATTCTAGAGGCATCACAATAAACCATGAAACCATCCACCCCTTCCGGTAAGGTCAACACCGGAGTGGAAGTAAGTTTATCCTTGAACTCTTGAAAATTCTTCTCAAAAGCTTCAGACCGTATGAACTTAGCCTTCTTTTGAGTCAAAGCCATCAATGGAGAGGCAATGGAAAGAAATCCCTCAACAAACCTTCTATAGTAGCCAGCCAAACCAAAGAAACCTCTAATATATGAAAGATATAGAGGTCTAGGCTAACTCTGGACCATAACCATCTTCTTAGTATCTACCTCAATACCTTTACTTGAAACAATATGAACTATAAAAGCCAAATACCTTAGCCAAAATTCACATTTGCTAAACTTCACAAAGAGTTGTTGGTCCTTAAGAATTTGCAACATAATCCTCAAATGATCAATGTGCTCATCCTCACTCCTTGAGTAAATCAATATATCATCAATAAATACAATCACAAACATGTCAAGATACTCTCTAAACACCCTATTAATCAAATCCATGAACACCGCCAGGTAAGGCAAATGTTGTGGCAGATGCTCTTAGTTGGTTATCTATGGGTAGTGTGGCTCATATAGATGCCATCTTCGGAATATCACCTTCTCTCACTCTCAATTGGTGATAACCCGACCTAAGATCAATCTTAGAGAAGTAACTTTCCCCTTGGAGTTGGTCAAATAGGTCATCTATCCTTGGAAGAGGATACTTATTCTTAATGGTCACCTTGTTCAACTGCCGGTAGTCTATACACATTCAAAGAGAACTCTCTTTCTTTCTAACAAACAAAACTGGAGCACCCCATGAAGAGATACTCGATCGGATGAAACCCTTATCCAAAATATCTTTCAATTGCTATTTTAACTCCTTAAGTTCCGCCGGGGCCATTTTATAAGGAGGAATATAAATAGGTTGCATGTTTGGGAGAAGGTGAATACCAAAGTTTATTTCCCTATCGGGATGAATATTGGGTAAATCATCTGGGAACACTTCTGGATACTCATTCACAACGGGGACCAACTCAAGAGTAGGAGTTTTAGAATATACACCACTCACCCTAACTAGATGGTATAAGAAACCCTTAGAAATAATATTTCAAGCTTTAATATAGGAAACAAACTGACCCTTAGGCATAGAATTTCCCCCCTTCCACTCTAGGATAAGTTCATTTGGGAACTGAAATTTGACAACACGGGTTCTACAATAAATAGAAGCATAACAGGAGTGCAACCAATCCATACCAAGGACAACATTAAAATCTAGCATATCAAGCTCTACCAATTCAATAGGAGTAACTCTATGGGATAAGGAAACAAGACACTTTCTATAGACCCTTTTAAACACAATAGAATCACCAACAAGAGTAGAGACAAAAAAAGGTTCTAACAACACATCCGGAAGTATATCAAACCTTATGGCCACATATAGCATCACAAAACACAAGGTAGCACCGGGATCAAGTAAAGAATAAACATCAAATTGGAAAACTTTTGACATACCGGTAACCACATCAGGAGAACCCTTTTGTTCACCACGAGTCTGAAGTGCATAGAATCAGTTTTGCTTGGGAGCATTGGAACCCGAACCACTAGGAGGAGCTTGATTTCCCTCTCTTCCCTTAACCATAAGCATTGGGCAATCCCTCATCTGATGACAACTTTTACCACAACTGAAGAAATTATCCGTGCCGGCTAGACACTTGCCCTCATTTTTCTTCCCACACTTAGTACAAGTAGGCCTAGGCAATGAAGATCCACCACCATTCCCTCCTTGAGGCTTAGGGTTAGATACCCTATCTTTGTTGAACTTAGGAGGAGCATTGGAGGAACTTTGATCGGAAACCTTTGTCAAAATCTAGGACGACCATGTCCGTCGGACCTTGCATGAGAGAAATTTCCATCACCGGTTTTAGCTCTTTTTATCTCCCTAGACTTTTTCTTGAGTTCTCCTCTTTAATCTATTGTGCATGAACCATAAGACGAGAGATATCCACGTCATTAATAAGTATGGCAGTACAACATTCTTTAACCACCATTTCTTATACACCTGAAATGAACTTACTCATCCTTGCCGTAAAATCGACAACCATTGTCGGGGCATACTTAGACAATTGTGTGAACTTTAGAGAATATTCCCTCACACTCATACTTCCTTGATGAAGATTGATGAACTCAAGCACTTTTTCTCCCCTCATCTCAAGGGAAAAGAACCTATCAAGAAAGGCAGTCTTAAACTTCTCCTAATCAAGAGGACCCACATCTTCTGATCTCCCTTCTTTCTGTTGGTTATACCATACTTGAGAAACACCTTTTAGTTAATAAGCGGACAACTCCGGCTTTTCCTCTGGCGTCACTCCCATGATCATTAATATCTTGTAGACCTCATCGATAAACTCTTGAGGAACTTCCTCAACCTTAGACCCATGAAACTTTGGAGGGTTCATCCTAGCGATGTCCCTTACTCTTGACTCTGTTGAACCCACATTTGGGTTCACGGGGACCATCACCTCCCTATTGGATTGGGCCTTCATGGCTTGGGACAATACCTGAAAAGTAGCTCTATACTGCGAACTTGTAACCTACTCGGCCAAAGGATCGACTGGAGCTTGAGGAGGAGCTGCCTCATTCGCATTCTCTCTTGCATTCCTTCTAGCGTAAGCCCTTCGAGTAGAAATATCATGCAGAGCATCACATAAGGATTAGGAGGGAGACCTTATAGAGTTAAACTCTATGGCTCGATTTTAGAGTAATAAAAGAACTGGAGTTTCCTAAACATCTTGTAGCCTCTCATTCATAAATGTGGCGTGCTTCATACTCATGAATAAGACTCTACTAGACGTGGCTTATGAGACATCATCCTAGGACCATTCTAAACCTTGTGCTCTGATTACCATGTTTGTCACGGCCCAGGGGTACACCCTAGATGTAACATGGCGTATAGGACCCTGAGATACCCCATACAAACCACTTCGCATTCATCACATAAGAAATAGAACAAAAGAAGTAAACATCATTCAACTCCAAGCGTTTTATAAAAGAAAAATGGAAGTCTAGAAATCTTGTCTCAATAGCCATCTAATTCTATAGAATGAAATTGGTCCTAGCCCATACATTATGTCCAAAAACTAAAAAAAGTAAGATAGAAACTAAAACAATGTAACTCCTTCCTCGAATGCATGAGGACTCACTGAAGCTCCAGAAATCAACCAAGCCAACCACTAGCCACAAAACTGAGGACCCTGACTGCCGGACCCTACATTTGGGAAAAATGTAGGCAAGAGTATGCGTTAGTACAAAACAATGTACCAAGTATGATAGCCATGCATAAAATATTTAAATCATGCTAAAAGGGGACATTTCATGACATACAATTGACCAAGCTAAAACATGATACAAAAGGAGTTAGAAAACATAATTCATAAACATGGTCAATGCAAGCTAACATCTTTAAAGCCTTTAAAAATATATGAGATACTTATTGACGTAACCTTAGTTCATTATTCATATTATTGCGGGAATGAGTCCTTAACCGACATACAGACCATGTGAGCTATAATATGATCCCTCGATGTCTCCCACGCCGGACAAAGTTGTCCTACTTGCCAAGGTAAGGACTATGAACTTCTAGCTTAAGTGGATCCACTAGCTAACCATCCTATGGGGGAAGATAGTTTATGGGATAAGGAGATTGCATCTAGAAACCCGACATCTACTAACGGGAGAGCTTCCATCTGAATATCCTCTCGGTGCTAAGTATAATTCTCACGGAATAGTCATTTCTTACTTATTCTCATTATTCATGGAAAGGCATGTCATCTTGCCTAATCCAAACTAAGTCATTAGGATAGCTCCTTATCTTTGATTCAACTAGGTGAGAAAACCTTTCAACTTTAGAATCCTTAATATGTGAGAAAACCTTTACCAATCATGTTTGCTTGTGTTTATGAGAATATCCTTTCAACAACACAACAACAACATCATCATTGATACTTTACTCTCAAAGCATCCTTAAAACATTTTCATAGGTTTTATAAGAACATGCATAAATTCATACTTTGCCCATTCAAGGTTCAAAGCCTACCTTCAATCACCACATCTAGAAATCAAGGATTATATAGGGATTTCATCATAAATTCATGTGATTCTATCACTTCATACTTTAGTTCATAAAACTCCTCTTTCATAAAGAAAGACCCACATCATATCATCATAATTGGTAAACATGGGATTTACATGGGTTCCTAGGGGAAACATCATAAAATCATTGTATTTCATCAATTCATGCATATTAAAACATAATTCAATCATTTAGATCAATAATCAAGAGAACCCATGGTAATTGAAGAAAACCCTAACAAATTGGGAATTTCTACATTTGAAAATAGGAGAATTGGAGAACTCCATGGATGGAAGGAATCCATGGATGGAAGTAATCCATGGATGAAAACTATCATACCTTAAGTAAAATTGCTTATCTTCAATGGTGAAAATGGAGGGTTGCCTTGAAACCCTAGATTGAACCCTTCTTCTTCTTCAAGTTCTAGAGAGAGAAATATTTGAGAGAGAAATATTTGAGAGAGAAATATTTGAGAGAGAGAACTTTGGGATTTCTTTTGGGTTTTTGAAATAGTGACTTGAATGGGTGAGTTTTGGGGTTAAAATGACTTATATTGAGGTCCTAGGCTTGGGTAAAAAGACATAGAATTAATCTAATTAAAACTGGAAAAGACCCTTCTACCCTTAACTTACAGTGGTCTGCCTCATGACCACGTGAGGCTCCACGAGCCGTGGTGCCCACCGTAGTCTTGGACCACTGGCTTGACCGTGAATCCTCCTACGACCCGTGGTGGCCTTCACGAGCCGTTTGGTGGCTTGTGTGGGTAGCTCCTGCCTAAGGTGTACTGGCACCACCATGACTCGTGGTGCCCTTCACGACTTGTGGGACCTTCTTGGAGGGTGCCAAGGCTAAATCCTAGGTTTTCAACATCTCCCTTGGACCCTTGCTTAGGCTACTAGGTTCCGGGGTGTTACACTACCAGTGTGGGGTTAATATTTCTTTCAATATTTTTGACATTTTTTTCAAGTAATCAACCTCACCTTGGCCTTTACCCTTCATTACTGCAAACTATCAAAATATCATCAAAATAGGACATAATTTTGCATTGAGGACACTAATTTTCAAACTCAAGAGGCCTTAAATGAGTGTAGATCTACCTGTCATCATGCATCATGGAGGATAACTAAGATACAATATGAATTTCTTTGATATTGAAACATATGTAATGATTTATGATACGAATTTCTTTGAGAGTGAAGCTTAAGTATTTAATTGTTTATTTGTGATGTGATTGATGTGGAAGGGATTTTACCACATGATTTCTTATGGATGAATGTGAAAGTCTTTCTCACATTGAATGATTCTAGGTTAAAATTATTTCTCACCTAAAATGAATCTAAGTTAAAAAGAACAATTAGATTTATGAAGCTAGAGGCGATTACCCATATTCCTTAGAATAGAATAAGAGTCAATTACCCATATTCCTTGAAGTTGGACAAGAGGCGACTACCCATGATCCTATAAATGTAAGTTGGACAATGGGCGACTACCCATGATCTTAAATGTAAGTTAGAAACGGGGTGATTACCCATGATCCTAAAGTAAGAAGGATAAGAGGCGATTACCCATGATTCTTTATAGTGAGGAAAGAGGCGATTCCCCATGTCTTTAAAAGTTAAGCTATAAAATGTTATGATGAAAGATGAGCTTGGATTATTTCTTGAGTTTGCCTTCCATGATGAGTAAGACTAGAGGTGTATACCTAGGTATTGAATAATGATGAATTGAGATTACTTCAAGAAGTACTCCTTACATGATTGAGATGATCTATTATGTGCGTTGATTATGCTTTATGACTTATGTTGTCTAACGTTTATTATATGTTTATGCAAGATATCATATTTAGTACATTCTTGTACTAACACATACTCTTTCCTATATTTCTTATCCAAATGTAGAGTCCGACATTCCCAATTCTCATCCCCGTGGCTAGGATCTATAGTAGATGAAGAGTTGATGATTGGTGAATCCTCATTGATCAGAGGATTTGGCCACTACTTTTATTATGTTCTTTTCATTTGAGTTTTCAAACATTGATGTACGGGTTGAGTCCTGAGATTCTATTGTATTAGATGTTTTTTGAGACAACTGTTTTAGACTTGCGCTTTGCAATTAAAACTTTGGTTGTGTTGAAAATGTTTTAAATCTCATCGATTTTGCATTATCTTGAATATGAAAGCTAAGTGGCTTGTATGAGGCCTCTCGGGGTCTTGTATGCCATCTTACATCTAAGGGGTATCCCTGGTCATGACATTCATGTTTATGATTGACACTTAGACGAACATCAAGCTTGATTACAAAACAGGATGAAATATAAATGCTCGCCAATTGAGTCTATCTACCCCTGCTCAATGATGCATTTAGATAGTCAACTAGAGTAGGTGATTAGAGGTCAAGAGATCATGATCATAAAATTAACCTCATAAAGTAATTTTATAATTGTAATTAATTCATACATGAGATGGGATACATGAAACCTTAAGCATGTTCCAGCCTTCGAATCATCTCTTAATTGTTTAAATCACCAAAATTGAAGTTGACATTATTAGTTATTTTTATAATTGAGTTATTCACAATAATAGTAAATAAAATACAAGTTTCTTTAGAACACTTACTTTAAATTGTAGAATTAGTGAAATTAATATAAATTGATCATAAGTCCTTTGGGTTTGACAATTCGGTTCTAAAAGAGCCATTTATTACTTCTGTGACCACGTACACTTATGTGTTCATTTGGGAGCAACAGTTAAGAATTCAGTTTTTGAAGTTAATTTATGAACTTATTTGATTGTGGTAGAATACATTTGCGCTTGGTGTTGTTGTTGTGCCCATTTGCAGGTGAAAACAAGGGCCTAGATGGGAGTGACGTTGCTAGTCATTTAGAGAGATGGATGACATGAACTTCAATGTCATCAAGAGTACTAGAGCAAGACCCCCAACTACGTGAATGCTACATTCAACTTAACCAAGCCAATGTTGTTGTTGTTCCAAATTAGAGTAATGTTTAGAGGTCTTGCTCATGATATTTTTTTTTACTTTTGGAGATTTGTGCATGTTACTTTTGGAGAAATTCTGATACGTTTTACCTTGTGACAAACATTTTTTAGTTTTGGGGTTTTAGAATACAATCTTTAAATTGATAATTGCGAGTGGAAATCAGAGTGGGTGTTGATTATAATTTCTTAATTTCTAAACATTCATGACTGCTATCATGATTGGTATAAGTTCTTTACTTTTTAGGATGTGTGGCTAAAACCCCAATTCTAAGGGTGCAATTATGGGGTTGGGTGTTGATTTAATGTAGTAAAATTTTGTGTTTGCTCTGTTTAATCGTTGTGCATTCATGAATTTAAAAGATAATTAGCATGGGGTTTATTCATGGGTTAAGGTTGCATACTTACTCCTATTCTCGATCATTGATTGATGCTTTAAAGAGATAAATTGGAGTGGTAATTAGATTAATGCATGTAATTTATGTTTGATTTCTATAGTTTGCTCAAAAGAGAGATTATGGTTTAGATCTAGTTTCCCAAATCTTCTCGAAAGAGAGATTCCCGTAAGATAATGTGTTGATTTTTTTATTCACATAGATGAGGCCGAAATGAGATTCTATCATTTGGTACTATGAGATCGAAAGAAGATTAGTGTCATTGAAGATGACCTAGCATATCCATGATTGTTTAGCACTATTGAGAAACACAATTACCCTATGTGACATTGATACCAATCCCCATAACCCTAGATTACTTCGTACTTTCTTGAATTTCTAATTTTAGTTTAATTGTGATACTTAAGACTTCAAACCATTTTAGTAAATTTGGTGACTGAATAGGTTCACATTCTTAATTTTTTAGTTGAATTCTTATCCTTAAGCCATTTCTTTTGGGATTCGATCGCAACTCGTTATTGGTTATATTTATTGACAACGACTGTTTACTATTCTAATTATTTTAGGGTAATTTTTGTGTTATCATGTGATGAGATCCTATTTGAAAGCATGCTTGTCAATACCTAGAACTTTCCTTGTTAGTCTAATTGCAATCCCATTGGGGCGCGTAGTTTGGAACTAGAGATTGCTACTACAGACTACTTTGTGTGAGACTCCACATCAAAGTTCTCTCGGTGCAAAGTTAAATCCCAACTAAATAGATAAAGGCAATTATCAAAGCATAACAATAGGAAAGGAAATAAACAACATACCAATTCAAATTGTAAAATCATCATAGAGTAGATCCTTTACATCATGATATATTCATATGTGAGAAACCCTTTCACCGCCATGATTTCATGATTAAGTGAGAAAATCTTTCACAAGTCATTGATACTTACTTGAAAAGTATCCTTAAATAATAATTTCATCTTTTCATAAAACATGCATAGCTTTTATAATCATATTCATAACTTAATAAATTTTCTTGAAAATTTCATAGTCAAAATCATAAATAATGCATGGGTCCATATGAATTCAATTTTACAACATCGATTTTAATAAAATCATACATAATAAGATTGAAATTAAACAATTGAATCACAACATATAGGATCCATGGAGAATTGCATAAAACTCTAGCTAATTGGTTGAAATTAACTTTTGGAGATTGAACCCAATGGATAAATGGAATTCATTGGTGAATTCCCACATTGATAATCAAAGACAAAAAACAATAGAGGAAATGGAGACTTGAAGCTTAAACCCTAGGATTCTTCCTTTAAGTTTGAGTGGATATTGGGAAAGTGAATTTAGAGGGATTTAGGTTGAGTTTTAATGGGAAAAATGGTTATGGGTAGTTTATGGGTCCAAAACAACGTAGTTTAGGGGTTGGGTAGGTTGGAAAAGACCAAAACACTTTAACTTAATAAATGCCGATGGACCTTACGATCTGTAATACTTTCTACAACCCGTACTGATCAACAGTAGAAAAAACTTAAGAAACCCAAAATTTTGAAAACTTTCCACGAAACACTTCTACGTGTATCAACCTTTCTATGGTCCCAAGACCCCATCCGTAGTTCTCAACTTTGAGTCAAAATTTTATTAACTGTAGAACATTTCTAGGGAACCCATCTACGACTCGGTTGAATTCCTAATGTTCGTCCTGTTCATTCTTAGGTCAAGCTTTAGAAACTTAAAATTTCAAAATATCTTACCCAATGTCTGAGACCCTTCATATAACCCGTAGGAAAATCATCAACTCGTAGGTCGATCCGTAGCACCATTTCTTATAACATATTCTAACCTTTTCCAATACAGATCGACTTCGGGTTTTTGAGGTGTTACAATATCTACCCCTTGAGAAGGTTCTTCCTCAAATGGGACTCAAGCTAGCATGGATAGAATATAAGAGAAACTATCAACCCAAGATGAATGGGAATCTCATCATAATTCATATAAACCTAGATAATCACCCCAAGCTAAATTATAACATCAAAATAAAGTTTATCATAAACATGCATATATATCGAAACATGAGAATGACTAAAACAAATGAATCCGAAAGAATGAACCGTGAGGAATTAATACCTCAACCTAGAATAGGAGCGGAGTGAAAGAGATGAGGGTACTTACACATCATATCGACTCCCGTCTCCCAAGTAGCACCCTCAACTTGTTGATTCCTCCAAAGAACTTTCATGGAAGCAACTTCTTTCTTTCTTAACTTCCAAACTTGTCGGTGTAGAATCTCAACCGGAACCTCTTTGTAAGAATGACTTTCTTTAACTCCCAATGTTTCCAAAGCACTATGAATGTCGGATCTCCAACACACTTTTTCAATAAAAAGACGGTGAATACTAGATATATCGATGCTAAATAATTAGGCAACTATAATTCATAAGCAACCTTGCCAATACACCTCAAAATTTGATATGGTCCCACATACACTAATCTTCCCTTTCTTTTCAAACCTCATCACACCCTTCATGGGTGAGAATTTAAAGTAGACTCAATCATGCATTGACATCCAATTCAAGCTCCCTTCTTCTAACATCAGCATAGGCCTTTTTTTTTACTTTGAGCCGTTTTTAACCTTTAACAAATAAGTTGAACCTTTTTCATAGCTTTGTGCTCCAACTCGGGCCCTATAAAAGAAACCTCACCAACTTCAAACCTACAAATAGGAGACCTACACCTCCTACAGTAGAGAGCATAAAATGCAGCAATTCCAATGATAGAGTGATCGCTATTATTATAAGAAAACTCAGTTAAAGGCAAATAATCTTCCGAATTACACTTGTAGTAAATACAATAAGCTCTCACCATATCTTTAAAATTCTAAATGGTACGCTTGGATTGTTCATCGGTATGAGGATGAAAAGTTGTGATATGCTTCACTTGAATACCAAGACCTTTTTTAAGTCACCTACATAACTGAGATGTAAACTGAGTACCACGATCGGTGATAATAGATAAGGGCACTCCATGGAACCTTACCATTTTCCACAGATAAATCTTGGAAAACTCTTCTACTAAAAATGAAGTACTTACAGGAAGAAAGTGAGCCGATTTCATCATTTGGTCCACCCAAACCAAAATCGAATCATTTGGTCCCACTTCCATGTAGGAATACAAATGTCTTGAGCCACTTGTTGACAATTCAAATATTTTGCCACAAATTCCGCAATATCTTTCTTCATCCCATTTCACCAATAAACTTTCCACAAGTCACAGTACATCTTAGTAGATCCTAGGTGAATATAATACTGAAAACTGTGAACTTCTATCAAAATCTGATTTCTCAACTCATCAACATTCAGAACGCATGATCGACCTTCTTATCGCAAGACACCATCTCCCTCTTGGGAGAAAGCCTCAATGGCTTTTTCGAAAACCAACTTCTTCAAATCAACAAATCTCGGGTAGAGATCTTGCTTAACCTTAACATCTTATATAAGGACGATTTGTATACATTTTGAACAATCACACCACTTTCATTAGAATTAACAAAGTGAAAAACCAATCAGGCAAATCTATGCACATCACAAACTAACTGTTTCTTAACATCCTCGATATGAGTAACATTTTCCATCGATAGTCAACTAAGAACATCTGCCATCACATTTTATTTTCCCAGATGATAGAGGATACTCATGTCGTAATCTTTAAATAACTCCCGTCATCTCCATTGACAAAAAATCAATTTTTTTTGAATGAACACATACTTCAAACTTTTCTGGTCAGTAAACACATCCACATGAACATTATACATTTAATGTCTCCAAATCCTTAAAGCAAACACTACTACCGCTAACTAAAAATGAATCAGATAATTCTTTTAATGAACCTTCAGTTTCCTTGAATCATAGGTTATGACCTTCCCATGTTGCATAAAAAACAGCTAAGAGTAATAAGTGAAGCATCATAATAAACCAAAAAACTGTCTGATCCTTCTGGTAATGTCAACATAGGGGTTGAAGTGAGTTTATCCTTTAACTCTTGGAAATTCTTCTCACAAGCTTTCGACCATAGCAATTTTACCTCCTTTTGAGTCAATGTCATCAAAGGTGAAGTAATAGAAGAAAATACTTCAACAATGTTCTATAATAGTCGGCCAAACCAAGGAAACTCTGGATATTTTAAGTGGACAAAGGTCTAGGCCAATTCTTAAATGCCTCGGTTTTCTTAGGATCAACTTGGATACCTTCACTGGAGAGAGTATGGCCAAGAAGAACAAAGGACCTCAACCAAAACTAACATTCGTTGAACTTAATATACAATTCACTGTCCTTGAGAATTTGCAACACCATCCTAAAATACTCAACATGCTCATCTTCACTTCGTGAGTATATCAGGATATCATCAATAAACAAAATCATGAATATGTGAATATATTGTATGAAGATTTCGTTCATCAAATAAATTAATTCCATCGGGGCTTTAGTCAAACAAAATGACATCACCAAAAACTAATAGTGACCATACCAGTTTGAAAAGTTGTATTCGGGATGTCACTCTCCTTCACCCTTAATTGGGGATAACCCGATTGAAGGTCAATCTTAGAGTAGAAACTCACTCCTTGGAGTTTATCAAATAAATCATCTATCCTTGGTTATAAATTATTCAATTGGTGATAGTCAATGCACATTCAGAGGGATCCATCCCTCTTTCAAACAAACAACACCGGAGCATCCTATGGGGAGATACTTGGTCTAATAAAATCCTTATCCAATAAGTTCTTAAATTGATCCTTTAACGCCTTAAGTTCTACCGTGGACATACAGTAAGGAGGAATAAAGATAAGTTGCATATCAAGGAGAAGGTTAATAGAGAAGTCTATTTCTCTTTCAGGAGGAATATCGGGAAGATTATTAGGAAATACTTCTGGAAAATCATTTACGATTGGAACTGACTAAAAAGTAGGAGTTTTGGAATATTTATCTCTATCACCAATAAGATGATATATGCAACCCTTAGAAATCATTTTCGTAGCCTTTAGGCAAGATATGAACTAACCCTTCAAAGCATAATTTCCCCCTTCCCATGCCATGATAGGTTAGTTCGGGACCTTGAATGTGACCAATCGGGTCCTACAATATATGGAAGAAGAAAATGCATGAATCTAATCCATCCCAAGAATAACATCAAAAGCTAACATATCAAGCTCTCCAAGATCAACATGAGTGACTCTATGAGAAACAAAAACAAGGCAATTTTAAAAAACTCTTTTAGCAACAATAGAATCACCAATGGGAGTACACACGTTAAATGGATTAGAAAGGATTTCAGGACCAACATCAAATCGTATGACCACATAAGGAGTAACAAATGATAACTTATAACCTGAATCAAGACTAGCATACACATCAAAATGAAAGAATTTTAACATACCAGTCACCATATCTGAAGATCCACCATGATCATGTCGGGTCTGAAGAGCATATAATTCATTCTTACGAGGAGCAGACAAACCAGAACCACTAATCTTAGCTTGCCTACCGTACTTACCCTTTCTAGCTAGTAGCAGAAAATCCTTTACTTTGTGACCACTCTTTCCACAACCAAAGCAACCATCCTTACCGACTAAATATTTCTGCGAGTGACTCTTACCACACCTTTGGAAAATAGGATTAAAACATGTATTACCACCACCTCATTGAGACTTAGTGTTAGAAAACCTATCTTTTTGTGTTAGATAACAAAGGATTGGAAGAATATTAACCGTAAAATGTTTTCTAGAATCTAGAACGACCTTACCATTGGACCTAGAATGAGAAAATTCACCATCACCTACACAAACCCTCTTAGACTCTCTTTCCCTCTCTTTGAGTTTCACTTTTTCAATTTGTTGTGCATAAACCATTAATCAAGAGATATCCATTTGGTTAATTAGCATGGTGGTTAGACACTCTTTGACAACCAAGTCGGAAGCACCCGACACTTGCCTCTAGAGTCAGTAACCATAGCTGGAGTATACTTAGCCAATTGAGTAAACTTCAAAGAATACTCCTTCACATTAATATAACCTTGTTAGATATTAATGAACTCAAGTGCTTTTTCCTTCCTCACCTCAAGGGGAAAGAAATGATCAAGAAAAGCTCCCTTAAATTTCTCTTAAGTAAGAGGAGTTGCATCAACAACCCTCTCTTCCTTCCATTGTTCAAACCAAACTTAAGCAACACCCTTTAGTTGATAAGCGGCCAATTGCGCCTTCTCTACCATCGACACTCAAATATTTCCCACTATCTTGTAAACCTCATCAATGAACTCTTGAGGATCCTCATCCACTTTGACCCATGAAACTCTAGTGGATTCATCCTAGTTAAGCCCCTTATCCTTGTCGCCATCGTATCCATATTTGGGTTTTGAGGGAAACAATTTCTCTATTTGTTTGGGTTATCATAGCTTGAGCCAACACATGGAAAGAGGCTCAGAAATCAACATCAGTTACTTTCTCAACCAAAGGGTCGACAAGGACTTGAGGAACCTCAGGCTCCACATTGTCTCCTGCATTCCTTCTCACGTGATCTCTTTGAGAGGCCTATCCTGCAAACAATCGGACAAGATTTAGGAGAAAGATGGTTATAGAGATAGACTCTACGACTTTAGAGTAACAAAAAAAGTGAAGTTCACTGAATATTTTGTAGCCTCCTATTCATAAACATGGTGTTTTTCATGCTTATGAAAATGATTCTACTCAACGCGGCTTGTAGAACATCCTAGGACCTCTTTCTAAAACCTCGTGCTCTGAATAAAAAATTTGTCACAACTAAAAGTACATTCTAGATGAGACATAGTGTATAAGACCCCAAGAGGCCCTGGACAAGCCACTTTTAATATATACAACACAATATAATATGAAATAGGAGAGTTTAGGTAAGGAATCCCATATCATAAAAGAAATTTTAAAAGAAAATGTGGAATCATAACTATTTCTTGAAAAGCCCTTCTAAAACATAAAAAAAGTAGTTGGGATGTAACCCATAAACCATGTACAAAGTCTGAATAGTAAAAGAGAACATAAACAATAAAGTATTTATGGTCTTGCCCTCAAAGTGTGAGGACTCACCAAACTAATAATAGTCTGTAGTAGCAATCCGAAATACCCACAAGCGGGAGGAGAGAGATCGTTTGACTCTACATTATTAGACAATGTAGGTAAGACTATGCATTAGTACATGGAATGTACCAAGTATGAGGAAAATAAAAAAAACATAAACATGATCATATGGGTAAATTAAACATGATATGCATGACCAAGCTAAAAACTTACCAAAACCTTTAAAGAAGAATTATAAATCATGAACATGATCAAGGCACACATAAAATCATTTGAAAGCTTTTATAGAACTTTTAAAGGTAACTTAGTTCATTTTTGTGGGATATTAGCTTAACCAAGCAATAAAACCATGTGAGCTATAACATGGAATTCGATGTAACTCCCACACCGAAAAGGGAGATTCTACTTTCCAAGGTAGAGCTCTGTATCATTCATTCATATTCTATTTGTGGATCCACTAGCTAGGTCATTTAAGACAATCCTACGGGGGTACGTATTCTTGAACTAGAGGTTGCTACTAGAGACTACCCTATTTGAGCCTCTACCTCAAAGTGCTCTCGTTGCTAAATTAAATCCCAACAGAATAGATAAAGTCAATTGTCAAAGCAAAAAATTAGCAAAGGAAATAAACAACATACCAATCAAAATCGTAATGTAACACTCCGGAAAAAAGTAGGTTAAACTAGACCCTAAACGTAAGGTTTAAAAATAAAAAATGACTCCCCGTAGATTAGTAGACCATCTAGACTTGAAATGGAGGCTATAAGAGTCAAGGCCAAATGGCAAGTGCCAAGGCAAAGGGGCCAAGCCAAAGCCAAAGGCCAAGGCTGACCCTAGCTTGGAGCACACTGCCCCAACTTCACGGCCATCACCACGGCTCGTGGGAGGCCTCATGGAGTTTCCTTGTCCATTAAGGAGTAGCTATCAAGTGGCCTAGCTACTTCTGCAAGGTCGACGAGAGGGACCACGTCCAGTGGTCTTGACCACGGCTCGTGGAGCTCCTCATGAAGATGCCTTGGGAATTTGAGCTAAGGGTCCCAAGTAGCATAGCTACTGCCTCAAGGACCATGAGAGGGACCAAGGCTCGTGGAGCCCCTCGTGGGAATGCCTTGGGCTTGTGAGCTTGTGGCACAAAGTGCCTAGCTATTTCCCCAACTACACGATTGGGACCATGGATTGTGGTCCTCACCACGTCTCGTGAAGATGGCTCAATTCACCTGGAAGTGGTCACTTAATGAAGGTTAGTTAAGTCTTTTCCTTTTTAAGTCCAATTAAAGTGGGGTCGTTTAGGGTATTTTTAAGGGTACTATATAAGTTGTTTTTAAGTCAACATCCCCTAAACAAAGTCATTTTTAACAAACACCCAAATCATATCAAAAGTTCATCTTCCTCACAATATTTCTCTCTCTAAAACTCAGGAAGAAGAAGAATAAAAATTGTAGCTAGGGTTTGGAGGATTCAAGGCTTCTTCCTCAAATTCTTTGAAGATTTTTAATCAAGGTATGGTGGCTGTTCATCTATGGGTAGTTTCCACCCATAGAGTCCCTTCAAAACTTGATTTCAAAGCTCTCAATTTCCCCAAAAATCTAGGCTTTCACTCTAAGTCATGGGTTCCTTTCTAAAACATTTTCAATGGTTGATTTATGTTGGGTTATCATGGAATTGATGATTTATGATGAAACCTCCTTAAGAACCCATTAATTCCCCATATTACTACATTGTAACTTCATGATGTGGGTTGAATTATTATAGTAGCATGTGAATAGATTATGTGTATATTGATTGAGTTTATTGAATCATGATATTCTCCATATCTAATGTAGTAATTCTAGATGTTTGGGTTGAATGTGATTCTTGGTCCTTGGAGGGCAAATTATGAGGGTTTGTACATGTTGATGAAAATTGTGTATGAGTTTATGATTCACTTATAAAGTGAAGATTCTATTACTATGGTGTAATGGCGGTATTATTGAAATATCATTCTCCCTATACCCTTACGCATGACTATGCATGTAATGTCCATGATTATGATAATATTGATGTGTTGAGTGAAAGGTGATTCTCATGAAAACACATGATATTAATGTGAAAGTTTTCCTCACATATTAATGATGATTCTAAGGTTGAAAGTACATTATCACCTATTTGAATCTATGAGCTATTTTATGAGTTGTGTTGAATGAAAGGTAAGATACTCTTTCATGCATGTAAATTCAATTCAAGACTAAACATGAAATTTTGGGAAATAATGCTTAGCACCGAGTGGATATGGAATATGAGATAGAGGTCATCCCGTCTATTCAAAAGGCCGGGTCATCTAAAGTATTCTCATGAGATGGAAGCTCCCCCATTAATTCAATAGGTTTGGGGTTTCTAGAAGCAATCTCACTATCCCATAATTATGTGCTCACATAGGTCTTTAGCTAGTGGATCCACCTAAAACCTAATACATTTAGTTCTACCTTAGGCAAGTCGGACATCTCTTTTCGGTGTGGGACATGACATCGGATTAAATTTAGCTCACAAGGTCTATGTCGGTTAAGGCTATTTTACCTACATTACAAGATTATGAATTATGACAAGAACATGAACATAAACTATACTTATGACTTCTCAAGGAGTTATACTTAGTGTGAGTGAGGTTATGGGACTTCACTTATGCATTGCACAAGTAGACTTTGGAAAGGGGTTATGGTGTGGTTTTATTATGCTATGAAGATATATGAATTTATGCATGTATTATATGGATTATTGCTAAGAGTGACTTTACTTGCTACAAGCTACAAACATGAATGTTTACTTGTGTATGAGTATTGGCTATGGATGAGGTCAAGGTATGATATGCATGAACATGGTGGCCTAAAAGTGATACTTAGTATTAGAAAGGATTATGAGATCTTGTCTATGCATTGCACAAGTATAGCTTAGGGTTGCTTATGAAATGGTTTGACTTATGTATTTACACTGTTGTGCATAATGACTCTTAAAGTTGGTAAAGTGCATGGTTTCAACTAAAATGTCCCTTTTAGCATGATTTAGGGATTTTATGCATGGCTTCCATACTTAGTGCAATTTTGTGCTAAACCATATTTTCTACATTTTTCTATAAGTGTGGCTCGGTTGTTGAGGTGTACTTTTCATATTGTCAAAGCTTGGATTGATTCTCTCCATGCTTTTGGTAAGTCCTTGTGGTTCAAGGACGAGAGTTGTTCTTTTTTAGTTTCTTTCTTACATTCTATTTTGAGACTATGTTGTAAAGGGTTGTGACCCTTATTGATATTCACTTGTATTAGATGGTGATTGAGACTATGTCGAGACTTCTATTGGATTTTATGAAAAGACTTCGATTGTAAAAAGTTTTAAATTCTGTATCATTTCTATTACTTATGTTTATGATATGTTAAGGGATTGTATGTGACCCCTTCGGGGTCAAGTACGCCGTGTTATATCTAGGTGGTACCCCTGGGTCTCGACAAACTTGGTAATCTGAGCACAAGGTGTAGAATGATTCTAGGATGATGTATCATAAACCACGTCTAGTAGAGTCTTGTTCATGAGTGTCACATTTATGAATAAGAGGCTATAAGATGCTTAGGAAATTTCACTTATTTCATTACTCTTTAGTCGTGCCTTAGAGGTTTAACTCTATGAAGTCCTTTTCCTAACCCTTCTCTTGTGTATTTAGGATATGAATGTAAGAAGGGAGAACACAATAATGATGGAAGAGGAGAATGTGAATGAGGGAGTTCCTCCCCAAGGTCCCCAATATCCTCAAGTTCCTCAAGCTCTAATTGATGCGGGGGCTATGACAAATGTGGAAATAAGGTCGGCTCTCCAAGTATTGACCCAGTCCATGACGGCCCAAGTCAATAGGGATACTAGGACTCATGTGAACCCCAATGTGAGTACGACCGCTTCAAGGACAATGGACTTTACTAGGATGAATCCTCCCATGTTCCATGGATCTAAAGTGGAAGAAGATCCACAAGGGTTCGTTGATGAGGTCTATAAACTGCTTGATGCTATAGGAGTGTCTCCACAAGAGAAGGTGGAATTAGCCGCCTACCAATTGAAGGATGTGGATCAAGTATGGTATGATCAATGGAAGGGTGAGAGACCCATAGGAGCGGGTCCGGTAGATTGGGAATTGTTCAAGTCGGTTTTTCTTGATAGGTTCTTTCCCCTAGAGTTGAGGGGAAAAAAATGTAAGAGTTCATAAATATTCGACAAGGGGGTTTGAGTGTGAAAGAGTATGCCCTTAAATTCACTCAATTGTCCAAGTATGCTCCAACCTTAGTGGCGGATTCGAGGGCCAAGATGAACAAATTTGTGATGGGGATATCCGACTTGGTAGTTAATGAATGTTGTTCGGCAATGCTCATCCTAAGTATGAATATTTCACGTCTCATGGTCCATGTCGAGCAAACTGAGGAACAAAAGCTCAAGCAAGTCAATAGGGAGGTGAAGAGAGCAAGGACCGATGGGGATTCTTCCAAGTGTAAATCTGAGGGTCAAGATCGACCAAGGTTCAAGATAAGGTTATCCAACTAAGGCTTCTCTAGTTCTACAAGGGTCAACAAAGATAGGGTGTCTAACCCTAAGCCTCAAGGAGGCAATAGTTGTGGATCTTTCATGGTGAGGCCTACTTGTGCTAAGTGCGGTAAGTCACATAATGGTAAATGTCTTGCCGGCATGGGTGTTTGCTATGGTTGTGGTAAGAGTGGTCTTCAATTGAAGAATTGCCCAACACTTGCGGCCAAGGGGAGAGAATATAAGCAAACCCTCCTAGCTATTAAAATTTTCATGCTCCCAAGAAAAACCACTGTTATGCTCTTCAATCCCGAGGTGACCAAAAGAGCTCCTCAGATTTGGTGATCGATATGTTACAAGTCTTTTCTATTGATGTGTATGCATTGTTAGATCCTGGTGCCACTTTGTCCTTTGTGACACCTTTTGTGGCCATGAAATTTGAAATACTCCATGAAGTATTAATAGAGCCTTTTTTGGTTTCTACCCCGGTCGGTGACTCGGTAGTGGCAAAAAGAGTCTATAGGAGTTGTCCTATTTTTTTGTCCGATAAAGTTACCTTGGTGGACTTGGTGGAGTTAGACATGTTAGATTTTGATGTGATTTTGGGTATGGATTGGTTGCATGCATGTTATGCCTCTATTGATTGTAGGACTCGGGTAGTTAATTTTCAATTTCCAAATGAGTCTATTTTAGAGTGGAAGAGGGGAAATTCCATCCCTAGAGGTCAATTTGTCTCTTGCCTCAAAGCTAGGAAAATGATCTCCAAAGGGTGCATTTACCATTTTGTTAGGGTTATGGATGTTGAGTCTGAAACCCCTTCTCTATAGTCGGTTTCAGTAGTGAATGAATTTCCGAAAGTTTTTCCCGATGATTTGCCCGGTATTCCTCCCGAGCGGGAGATAGACTTTGGCATTGATCTTTTACCGGATACACAATCTATTTCCATTCCTCTTTAAAGAATGGCTCCGGCCGAGTTGAAAGAGTTGAAGGAGCAACTATAGGATTTACTAGACAAAAGCTTTATTCAACCAAGTATCTCTGCATGGGGTGCTCTGGTGTTGTTTGTTAGAAAGAAGGATGGGTCCCTTAGAATTTTCATTGATTATCGTCAATTGAACAGAGTGACCATAAAGAATAAGTATCCCCTTCCGATAATAGATGACTTGTTTGATCAACTTTAAGGGGCTAACTATTTCTCCAAAATAGATCTTATTTCGGGTTACTAACAACTAAGGGTGAGAGGGGTTGACATTCCCAAGATGGACTTTAAGACCCAGTATGATCACTATGAATTTGTATTATGTCGTTTGGGTTGACAAATGCCCCGATGACATTTATGGACCTAATGAATAGGGTGCTTAGACACTACCTTGACATGTTTATCGATGATATTTTGATATATTCAAGGAGTGAAAATGATCATATGAACTATTTGAGGATTGTATTACAAGTCCTTAAAGACCACCAATTATATGCGAAGTTTAGTAAGTGTGAATTTTGGCTAAGGTCCGTAGCCTTCCTTGGTCATATTGTGTCTAGCAAGGGTATTGAGGTAGACCCTAAGAAGACAGATGCGGTCAAGGGTTGTCCTAGACCTCTAACTCCTACCGATATTAGAAGCTATTTGGGTTTTGCCGGTTACTATAGGAGGTTTGTTGAGGGTTTTTCCTCCATTTCTTCTCCGTTGACGGCTTTGACTCAAAAGAAAGCTAAGTTTGTGTGGTCGGAAGTTTTTGAGAAAAGCTTCCAACAGTTGAAAGATAGACTTACTTCCGCTCCGGTGTTTACCTTACCAGAGGGTACAAATGGTTTTGTTGTATATTATGACGCCTCTAGAGTGGGTTTGGGATGTGTGCTTATGCATCATGGTAAAGTGATTGACTATGCTTCAAGGCAACTCAAGATCCATGAAAAGAATTATCCAACCCATGATTTCGAATTAGCGGCGGTAGTATTTTCCTTAAAAATATGGAGGCACTATCTTTATGGGGTGTATGTTGATGTGTTCACCGATCACAAGAGTCTTTAATATGTGTTTAGTCAAAAGAACTTGAATCTCCGACAAAGAAAGTGGTTAGAACTTTTGAAGGATTATGACATGAGTGTCCTTTACCACCCCGGGAAAGCCAATGTAGTTGCGGGTGCCCTTAGTAAATTGTCCATGGGTAGTGTTTCTCATGTAGAGGATGCAAATAAAGAATTGGTTCGTGATGTGCATAGGTTGGCCCGACTAAGTGTTCAAGTTGTGGATTCCACCAAGTGTGGTGTCATGGTCCATAATGGTTCCGAATCATCCTTTGTAATGGACGTAAAGTCTAAGCAAGACCTTAATCCTATATTAGTTGAGTTGAAGGAATCATTACTCAACAAGTCCATTGAGGCTTTCTCCCAATAGGGAGATGGGGTGCTTAGGTACCAAGGTCGGTTATGTGTTCCAGATGTTGATGCCTTGAGAGAAAAAATTCTAGAAGAAGCTCATGGTTCGCGGCATTCTATTCATCCGGGAGCCACCAAGATGTACCGTGATCTAAGAGAAGTCTATTGGTGGAAAGGTATGAAGAAGGATATAGCGGGTTTTTTAGCCAAATGTACTAATTGTCAACAAGTTAAGGCTGAGCACCTAAGGCCGGGAGGCTTGTCCCAAGGTATAGACATTCCCACTAGGAAGTGGGAGGATGTGAATATGGATTTTGTTGTGGGTTTGCCTCGTACTCGAAGGCAACATGATTCCATTTGGGTCATTGTGGATAGAATGACAAAATCAGCCCACTTTATTCCCGTCAAGGTTTCCTTTTCGGCGGAAGACTATGCAAATTTGTACATCAAGGATATAGTGAAGTTTCATAGGGTTTCTTTATCTATTATTTCGGACCGGGGTACTCAATTTACTTCACACTTTTGTAAGACATTCCAAAAAGGCCATGGCACTAAGGTTAAGATTAGCACGACTTTTCACCCTCAAATGGATGGTCAAGCGGAGCGCGCCATCCAAACCTTAGAGGATATGTTGAGGGAATGTGTTATAGACTTCAAAGGTAATTGGGATGACCATCTACCATTAGTAGAGTTTGCCTACAACAATAGTTACCACTCTAGAATTGCCATGGCTCCCTTTGAAGCCCTATATGGTAGGAGATGTAGATCTCCGATTGGTTGGTTTGAAGTAGGTGAAATTGCTCTAATTCCTCCCAAACTAGTTTATGAGGCCATTGAAAAGGTACGACTCATTAGAGAGAGGTTGAGGACGGCCCAAAGTTGGCAAAAGTCTTATGCCGATATTAGAAGGAGGAATCTAGAATTTGAAGTCAATGATTGGGTCTATTTTAAAATCTCACCTATGAAAGGTGTGATGAAGTTTGACAAGAAAGGGAAAGTTAGTCCCCGGTATGTAGGCCCATATCTAATCTTGAAACGTGTTGAGAAAGTTGCCTATGAATTAGACTTGCCAAATCAGTTGGCTTCGGTTCATCCGGTATTTCATGGTTCTATCCTCAAGAAGTATATTGGTTATCCGGTATCCATCATTCCCTTAGAAGGATTGGGAGTTGATGAGAGTCTTTCATATGAAGAGATTTCGATAGAGATCTTTGACCGGAAAGTTAAGAGGTTGAGAAACAAGGAAATAACTTACATAAAGGTGTTATGGAGGAATTATTTAGTTGAAGGTGATATATGGGAGGCCGAGGCCGATATGAAGTCCCGATATCCTCATCTTTTTCCTTCTACTCCTATCTAAGCTTGAGGTAAGTAGTTTATCTTGAGTTTGGTGTTTTGGGAGTCATGTGTCCTATGTGTTCTTCATGATTTTCCTTATGATATGCATGTTCTTGTGAGAATTCATGTTTAGTGTAAAATAAGTTTTCATGATTTGTATATTCCTCATGTTGTTGTGCATTTTAGTATGATGATTGCATATTTGACTTCATGAGATGATTTGATGAACATGCTTAGCTATGCTTTTGATGAAATGACATATTGGCTCCATAATGTTCTGTTGAGCTTGCTTTTAGTTGGAGAAGGTAGTTCCTCCTATGATTATGTGAAATGATGAGTTTTTTGCATAATGGGTTGTGGATGTAGCTCCTACTTCCTCGTGTTGCATTGATTATGTCTTGAGATAGAGTTGATGTTTCCTCCTTTGAATTGTGCATTATATTGTTATTGCATGCATGATGGGCTGCTAGTCTTGAGTCTTTACTTTCGTAAGGTGTCTAAATCGTCATTCGAGGACGAATGTTCCCAAGGAGGAGATAATGTAACACTACGAAAAATAGTAAGTTAAACTAGAGTCTAAACATAAGGGTTAAAAATAAAAAATGACTCCCCGTAGATTAAGTAGACCATCTAGACTTGAAATAGAGGCTATAAGAGTCAAGGCCAAAGGGCAAGTGCCAAGGCAAAGGGGCCAAGCCAAAGCCAAAGGTCAAGGCTGCCCCTAGCTTGGAGTACACTCCCCCAACTTCACGGCCATCACCACGGCCAGTGGTCTTGACCATGGTTCGTGGGAGGCCTCGTGGAGTTGCCTTGTCCATTGAGGAGTATCCACCAAGTGGCCTAGCTAATGCTTCAAGGTCCACGAGAGGGAGCACGGCTCGTAGAGTCCCTTGTGAAGATGCCTTGGGGCATTTGAGCTAAGGGTCCCAAGTAGCATAGCTACTACCTCAAAGACAATGAGAGGGACCACAACTCGTGGACTTGACCACGACTCGTGGAGCCCCTCGTGAGAATGCCTTGGGCTTGTGAGCTTGTGGAACCAAGTGCCTAGCTACTGCCCCAACTTCACGAGTGGGATCACGGATCGTGAAGGTGGCTCGTGACACCTGGGTGTGGTCACATAAAGAAGGTTAGTTAAGTCTTTTCCTTTTTAAGTCCAATTAAAGTGGGGTCGTTTTGGGTATTTTTAGGGGTACTATATAGGTTGTTTTTAAGTCAAAATTCCCTAAACTAAGTCATTTTTCACAAACACCCAAATCAAATCAAAAGTTCATCTTCCTCACAATATTTTTCTCTCTAAAACTCAAGAAGAAGAGTAAAAATTGGAGCTAGGGTTTGGAGGATTCAAGGCTTCTTCCTCAAATTCTTTGAAGATTCTTAATCAAGGTATGGTGGTTGTTCATCTATGGGTAGTTTCCACCCATAGAGTCCCTTAAAAACTTGATTTTAAAGCTCTCAATTTCCCCAAAAATCTAGGATTTCACTAAGTCATGGGTTCCTTTCGAAAACATTTTCAATTATTGATTTAAGTTGGGTTATCATGGAATTGATGATTTATGTTTGATTTATGATGAAATCCCCCTAAGAACCCATTAATTCCCCATATTACTACATTGTGACTTCATGATGTGGGTTGATTTATTATAGTAGCATGTGAATAGATTATGTGTATATTGATTGAGTTTATTGAATCATGATATTCTCCATATATAATGTAGTAATTCTAGATGTTTGGGTTGAATGTGATTCTTGGTCCTTGGAGGACAAATTATGAGGGTTTGTACATATTGATGAAAATTGTGTATGAGTTTACGATTCACTTAGAAAGTAAAGATTTTATGACTATGGTGTAATGGTGGTATTGTTGAAAGATCATTCTCCCTATACCCTTAAGCATGACTATGCATGTAATGTCCATGATTATGATAATATTGATGTGTTGATTGAAAGGTGATTCTCATGAAAACAGATGATCATAATGTGAAAGTTTGATGATTCTAAGGTTGAAAGTCCATTCTTACCTATTTGAATCTAAGAGCTATTTTATGAGTTGTGTTGAATGAAGGGTAAGATACTCCTTCATGCATGTAAATTCAATTCAAGACTAAACATGAAATTTTGGAAAATAATGCTTAGCACTGTGTGGATATGGAATATGAGGTAGAGGTCCTCCCCCGTCAATTCAATAGGTTTGGGGTTTCTAGATGCAATCTCCCTATCCCGTAACTATGTGCCCACATAGGTCTTTAGCTAGTGGATCCACCTAAAACCTAATACATTTAGTTCTACCTTAGGCAAGCATGACATCTCTTTTCAGTGTGGGACATGACATCGGATTCCATGTAGCTCACATGGTCTATGTCTGTTAAGGCTATTTTACCTAAATTACAAGATTATGGATTATGACAAGAACATGAACGTGAACTATACTTATCACTTCTCAAAGAGTTATACTTAGTGTGAGTGGGGGTATGTGACTTCACTTATGCATTTAACAAGTAGGCTTTGGAAAGGGGTTATGGTGTGGTTTTCTTATGCTATGAAGATATATGAATTTATGCATGTATGGTATGGATTTTTTCTAAGAGTGACTTTACTAGCTACAAGTTACAAACATGAATGTTTACTTGTCTATGAGTATTGGCTATGGATGAGGTCAAGGTATGATATGCATGAACATGGTGGCCTAAAAGTGATACTTAGTATTAGATAGGATTATGGGATCTTGTCTATGCATTGCACAAGTATAGCTTAGGGTTGCTTATGAAATGGTTTGACTTATGTATTTACACTTTTGTGCATACTGACTCTTAAAGTTGATAAAGTGCATGGTTTCAACTAAAATGTCCCTTTTAGCATGTTTTAAGGATTTTATGCATGGCTTCCATACTTAGTTCAATTTTGTGCTAACCCATATTTTCTACATTTTTCTATAAGTGTAGGGCTAGGTTATTGAGGTGTGCTTTTCCTATTGTCAAAGCTTGGATTGATTCTTTCCATGATTTTGGTGAGTCCTCGTGGTTCGAGGACGAGAGTTGTTCTTTTCTAGTTTCTTTCTTACATTCTCTTTTGAGACTATGTTATAAGGGGTTGTGACCCTTATTGATATTTGTTTGTCTTAGATGGTGATTGAGACTATGTTTTGACTTGTATTGGATTTTATGAAAAGACTTCGATTGTAAAAAGTTTTAAATTCCGCATCATTTCTATTACTTATGTTTATGATATGCTAAGGGCTTGTATGAGACCACTTTAGGGTTAAATACAGCGTGTTACATCTAGGGGGTACCCCTGGGTCATGACACGTAAAGTCATTATAAAGTAGCTCATTTAGATCATGATTCATACATATGTAAGAAACCCTTTCACAACCATGATTTCATAATTATGTGAGAAAACCTTTCACAAGTCATTGATACTTACTTGAAAACTATCCTTAAATCATAATTTCATCTTTTCATAAAACATGCATAGCTTTCATAATCATATTCATAACTTCATAAACTTTCTTCAAATATTTATAAATAAAATCATGACTAATGCATGGGTCTATATGAAATTAATTGGAAAAATATGTAATTGAATCAAATCATGCATAATAAAATTGAAATCAAACAATTAAATCATAACAAATAGGACCCATGGAGAATTGCATTAAACCCTAGATAATTGGGTGAAATTAACATTTGGAGATTCAGATTTTTTGGGACCAAATGGATGAATGGAATACATTGGTGAATTACCACATACCTTGATAATCAAAGCCCAAAAGCAATAGAGGAAAAGGACTTGAAGCATGTACAATATATTTCTTCCTTGAAGCTTTCGATGATCTTGGGAAAGAGACTTGAGAAAATTTGAATAGATCTTGTGAGAATGAGGGATTTAGGTTGAGTTTAAATGGGTAAAAATGGTTATGGGTAGTTTATGGGTCCAAAACACCCTTCATTAAAAATTGTTTATGAACCTTACGGTCTCTAGAACTTTCTATGACCCGTACTGATCAACTATATAAACAACTTCAAAAACCCAAAATTTAGCCAACTTCCCACGAAATACGTCTACGAGTTGGTGACCTTTCTATGGTCCGTAGACCCCATCGTAGTCCTCAACTTTGGGTCCAAAGATTTACTAAGTGTAGAACCTTTCTACGAACCCATCTATGGCTCGTCCAAATTCTTAAGTTTGTCATGTTCACTGGTAGGTCAAGCTTTAGCTTGAAATTTCCAAAAAAAAAATCTAGTGTCTACGAGACCCTTCCTACGACCCGTAGGAAGATCTACGACTCGTAGGTCAATACGTACCACCCGATACTACAACATTTTTTGAACTTTTCCAACTTAACTCAACTTCCTATTTCTTATGTGTTATACATACACTTTAAGAAATAGGTCAAATCAACTAAAAACACAATTCCGAAAGTGAGGTTTGAATCCAAAAAATCTTTACTTGAAAATGTTACCCAAGGCATTTGGAACTCATTGATAAAAACTATTTTGAAAAAGGGAATTAAAATAAGTTCACAAACACCATTTTACTTTTAAACTCAAGTTCTTGAAAAAACTTGCCATTTACCAATCAATATCTCAAGTTTTGATGTTCAAATCCATAAATGGTAAAAGCAAAATGAAGTTTTATGGTCACAAAGAGTTACCCTGATGATTTAGCACAGGGATTCCCCATTGATGATTTAGCACAAAAATCTCTTCAAAATCACTTCCAAGGGTTTTCCGAAACTCAAAATTGGGGAAAATGGGGAAACCCCTGAAATTGAAGCCCAAAACCCCCCTCTGATGTCATTTTAGTAAACTGGGGGTCTCACTCTAGAAAACCAGGCTTCGCTTAAGCGCTCATCGCTAAAGCAAGCCTGGTGCACTTAAGCGAACCCTGCCCAAACAACCAGTCTCTCTTTGTGAGCCTGCCCAAACTTTCTAATCATCAAATGGTCCAAGAAATTGACTTAACTCGACATTACAAATAATGTATGCAAATTGACTAAATTCGACATTAGAAACACAATGGAACCATTGAAGTACGAATCTAGGGTCTCCTTGACGCGAAACTAGTGAAGGTCACAAGAAGGAACATAACACCTAAGAAGGATAAATCGAGCTCAGGACCTCTAAAAATTCAACCAAGACTTCACCTATGTCTAAAATCATCCCCCCAATCCAACAGAACTCGAAGAATTTTTATCTCAGCATCTAAACCCCAAATGTTTACCAAAGTCAACTTAATGGCTAAAATTCTATAATTTCCAACTTAGGACCTCAACTCCTCAAAAAGACTAAATCTAAAACCGAACACTCTCTGAGACCCATTTCCACATTCTGGGACTGATAAAAGTGATAGAATTCCCTTCCAACACTCGAAACTCCAAAAGACACAAAAAAACAACTTTTGAACAACTTTAGCCTGTCAAAACCCAAAACATACAAAATTCAAAACTTTCACTTAAAGTTTGAAATCAACTTTCAAAACTCAATTAAAAATGACCCGAGGTTGATATCGGGAGGTGTAAAATGGTAATATTACAAAAAATCCAAAAAAAAACAACTGAGTTATTACATTATCCACCTCTAAAAACCATGTTTGTCCTCGAACATAAAGCAAATGAAAGTACTTGAAGCCTCGTAGGATGAGGATCTCTGGAATACAAATAATACCTTGTTTCCCAAGTTGCCTCACCGACTGAGCGGTGCTTTTGTTGCACCTTCACTAAAGCGATCTCCTTGGTCCTAAGCTTATGAACCTGCCTATCAAAAAAGACTATAGAATCCTCCTCGAAAAGTAATTCTTGACCCAACACAACTGAATAAAGTGAAAGCACATGAGACTTGATTTAACTTTTCAAGCACACCTCATCCAATTCTAGGTGTTCTACGATCATAAATCAGTATAAAACCCAACTAATTGAGTTGGGGTCGAATCCCATAGGGAGCGGTACGTGTTTCAGATTCAAATAAAGATATCATTCAAATCAAGGGGTGACACAAATGTCAAATGGGTTTTTTTTGTTTTGATTATCAACTACAAACATCAGTTAGAAACAATAAGAATTAATAATAATGAGATGGATTCTTGGGATGTTATCGATTATTGGTTATTATAGGCATATGGGTAATTGCAGCTATTAGAAAATAGCTAGATATTAGTGAGTAGGCTAGGCTATAAGGGATGTAATTTTCTCTTGAACAATTCTCCCAAATCAAGTGATTTCTCTCGAACATCAACAAGCATGCAAATTAAGAGTAGCCCACACCTTCATCCATTCACTCTTTCGAGCTAAATGTGTGGGAAAGGTTTTAAGATTTACTCTTTCGAGCTGAACCCTGGTCAACCCAATACCCACAAATCATTAACCAAAAACCTTAGTTCTAAAACCTCTCTCTTGAGCAAGCCAAGAACACAAAGATAGAACTGCATTTGCAACTACAATTCTTAAATTAAATGAACAATTAATGATTAAACTCACTTTTAAATAGCATTTAAACTAACAATTAGCAATACCCATAAGCTAAATCAGCCCATAATCACATGATCACACCCCAAGAATTGGGGTTTTAGCTAGACATTATAAAAAGGTAAAAAGTGTTACCAAATTGATTATCCATCAACTGGGTAAGACTAATTTCGTCCTTACAATGCTCCAATTTGAAGATTCTCAAAGACCCACTTCCAAATTCTCGAAAGTTAATTTCTTCAATCCTTCAACGCTAAGGAAAAACTATGAAAATTCTCTCTAACACAAAAAAATATGTCTCCCGATATGATAATAGGTTCAAAGATAGATAAAATATTAAACAGATGATAATTTAACTATTCAAAAATGTATTTATAGTTGCCGAAAATAAGCAACGAAACCTCGTTCGACAAAGAAACTCGAACTTGCCGAACCACTCAGCGAGCCATCCTTTGGTCTATTCCATTGCCCTTTTGCCTTGGCATTCAGTATCCTCAAGGTCTGTAACTTTGGGCGATCGATCTTGGCTTCGGTAAATCACTTGGTGATCCGCCAACTGCTCCTTTTCATCTCTAACTTGGTTCTTTCCTTCAGGGCTTGGCACACTGGAACTTTAGGCTGTCTGATAAGCCACTCGGCGAAACACCGAGTGCTCTTGGCGATCCTCAGGCTCACCCATCTTCATTTCTTCAGCCTGTTTTGTTCCTTTTTGCTTGTTAGTGTCCTTACTTTGTTCCTCAATCCTTATTCCTAAAAATCAAGGATTTAACATCAGTTATTGACACAAAATAAGCATTTGAGGACACTAAATCTATATAAACAAAGCCCTAAATGAGTCCAAATCTCGGACTCATCAACACCCCCAACTTAAACTTTTGTTTGTCCTCAAGTAAAACTCAAGTTCAACAGTTCAAAAAGGATGTCTCAAACAGTACTACAAAAGACTCAATCATGAATGCACACAACAAGACTCAACCTACTCATGCAAGGATCAATTGTCCACTCAAAGATTCAAGTTGTGATTCACTATTATCAAAGATGCTCAAGTTCACAATACTAGCTTCAAATGCAAGTTCAAGCTCAACAAAGGTATTCAAATGCCCTCACAACAAAAATGATTCCATATTCACACATAATTCTTCAACAATTTATAGCTCCAGAATCACATACAACTCTCACACTCACAAACATGAACACATGCATGAATTTACCCATAGGTTTCCCCTTATTTTCCAATCAACATTCGTTTCAGCTCACTCAAGATCAAAAAGGTCTTTTCAAGGCTTGTAACGGGGCTGAGTGTAAGTGTATGACCATTTAGTCTCAGTGGCTGCTATCCTCATGAAATATAGTATGAATATCACTTTTATTCCTTTTCTTCAGCATTTTTACTCATGCTCAAGATTCACTCCATTATTCAACTTCCAATGGAATACCCGAAACCCCATTTCTTTTGCAACCTTCACAACTTTTTCATTCTTTTTCTTTTGTTTTCTTCTTTTCATTCTTTTTTTATATGGAGGGGTTCCATCATTTTTAAGAGTATTGGCTCAAAGGGGAATTTTTCACATTTCTTGACTTACCTTCTCTTTTTACCGCACCCCCAACTTAGGCTTTTGGCCTAAGCTGGATATTCAATCAAACCATACTTCATGAGGATTATGGGTGAAAGGATAAAGAGGGTTCACAATTGCTCAAATTTCTTCCAAGAAAAGGATAAGGCTCAAAATGAGGTTCAAGCAAGGTTCAGACAGCTCACAAGGTTGGCCACAAAAGGAGGTATATTGTCAAATTGTTTCACTCCTCAAAATCATTTCCTAAGATCATTTCAAGAGCTTACATCACTTAGTCAACCAGAACAACGGGGTAAGTTCTAGGTGTCATCACACAAGGTTCATGGTAAGCTCATCACACAAGACATTGATACCAATATCAAACGAAACTCATTCGAGCTAGTGTGCAATGTTCATCATAATAGACTCCATTCGATAACCGGCTAGTCAAAATGATATTCAAAAAGTCCACATATTGTCTATGCAACTTCATTTGGTCTCATCGTAGTCGCGCATTCATTTTTGTTTGATTAAGAGAATTATTCAAGTCATCGATATTGATCATAACCGCTAATCAAATTTGCACAAGAACAACCACATTCACAAACAACAAGAGGCGGCAAATTTTTTCAGATGGGTCAAAAAACCATTTTTATTCATAACAAGGAGCCATAAGCTCAAACATCAACAAGATAAGATCAAAACACAGTTAAAAACATAAAACCCAATATATACACAAGAGGTAGGTATAGAAATACCTCATCCCACCACAACAACAAAAAACAGTTGTCCTCAAATGCAACAAAAATAATCAAAGGTCAATAAAAATGACAGAGAGGTGTAAAGAAGAATTATGTCTACGCAGTCACTCCATCTGTCGAGGCATCAATGCCCAGTACAAAACTCTGATCCTGGGCATCAGTGCCCAATGTAATAGCAACAGTGGCTTCACTAGAGCCTGCCATGGACGTCTCTGTCATTGTCTGAATAACTGTTTGTACAATCATCTCCTCTAAATCCGCTAGGTTTCCATTGATGGTTGCCTCGTGAGCATTAAGTTTCTCCTCATCCGTCTCTTCCTATGACTCATCAGCTGCCACACCATCCATAGGCACATCTCCGGTGGTGGCCGGAGGCATTTTAGAACAGGATGGGGCATCCTCATCCTCAGCTGACTCAAAAATGGAAGTGAAGTCTGTGGACTTCAGATAGTCCACATCCTTTCTCAAATCTAAAACCTCGGCTTTCAAAGTCATCACCTCTGAAGTAACCCCCTGTCCTCTCTCACAGATCTCTACTCTCACAGTAAGATCATCAATCGACGTCCAGAAGGGTGTCAACGCAGCTATGATGGCTAGCTCAATCATCCAAAGCACTTCAGCCTCTAGCCGGGTAGCCCGCACATCAAAAAAATGGGCTAGATGGCCCATCTTGAAAATCATGGCCTGAGTAATCTTGGTGGGCTGGGAAGAAGAAGAAGAACAATGAGCTTGGGAAGAACTGGAAGTGGGTGTACCTAAAGGCCTGGAGGCCGGAGTAGGCAAAGATGCCTCTGCAGGTATAGACTCAGCATCGACTTCCGGGGATGCATCCACCAGAGCAGCTCTCCTCCTATCCGTTTCATCTCGTGTGTACTTAACCTTTATGCACCAGATATCCGTGGAAGATGTGGGAGTGACATCTATGTCTCTCTTCTCATCACAAGGAACTCCAGCACACCGACATAGCTCTGCAATTAGTAATGGGAAATAAAGGGACGTCTTGTATTATTTGGCCCTCATCGCCATCTCCTGCTCAATAATGAGTACCAAGTTGAGTCACTTCTTGGCGATGATTGATCCGAGGCAGGCTATCTTTGGGTGGCGGAGGATGGACTCATTCTGTGAAGGCATTATAGAGCAGCTAATGAACCCGAACCAATACCGAGCGGTGATGTTCAAATCCTTCTTCTCAATGGGAACTCCTGCCTCAATCCACCTCGGGGTGGAGTCAGAAATGAGGGGAGAAAACCAGCCCTTTAGGTCATCCAGGGGCTGTGCAGTAGCTAAACCCTCGTACTCATGTTCAAACCCAATAGCTCTGCCAAGTACAACATTGATATGATCGTTGTTGCATCCCATTTCTTTCCCCCGGACCATGACAAACTTCATCGGTCTGAAGGCACTGGCCTTCTTCTTCCCCTGGGGTACTAGGTCACCATATGCAGTGTAAAACTCATGAACCCAGATGGGGATGTGTGGGCCTCAGGGCCTGGTTAAGATGTCAAATTGTGGTATCAGAGTGTGTCCCACACAGAGGGTACCTGCCCACCACTACATCTGTAGACAATCGCTTCCACTCAAGAATTGTCCTTAATGCCTCGGCCTTTAGCCTGTTGACTAACCGGGGAGGATGACCCTGAACTGGTGGTGCTGGAACCACCATCTGTGCTGGAGCTGACACTGTATCAGTAGCATGTAGGGTAACCTTTGGGGTCCTAGACGGACCTTGGCGACCTCTAGCCAGAATTTTAGCTCACCGGGATTGCAGTGGCTGGTCATCCTCAGGCTTTGAGAATGAGGCCTTAGAGTGAGAAGACTCTCTATCACTGCCGGAGTTGTTCTTCGATCTCTCCGCTACGGGCACTTTTTCTTTTCCCTTGTTTCCCTTTGGAGGTTCTTGCTTCCCCTTTTTAGAAGGAGCAGCTACTCCCTGATTAATAACGATGTCGCATGCTCTTTTGCGGGGCGGCATACCTCTGTCGTCCAAGTTGGTCCTAGCCATATCTGCAAAACATACCAAAAAGAATAGAAATAATCTAATAAAACTGCAAAAAAAAGTTTGAAGAAAGACTCTCTGAACCGATCGGCGAGTCACCGAGTCTCTTTGGCGAGCCAAATCGGGCTTACCAAAAGGACTAACCCAAAAAACTCCCAAAAAATAGATAGGTTGGTGATATGCAGGACCCTTCGGTGAATCGCCGACACCACTCGGCGAGCTTAGACTAGCCCACCAAATTTTATAGCATGTTTTAATGATTAGGGGCGTAGAAAGGGCGATAAAGAGAGACTTTTGGCGAGTCGCCGAGTGCACTCGGCGAGATCAGGCTTCCTACCGAAAGGTACATACTCAAACTCAACTAAAACACAAAATTAAGGGCAATAAAGGGGGACATTGGCGAACCGCCGAGTGGTTCGGCGAGCTTGATCCCGCTCGCCAAACTGCCCAACGTGCTTATTTTCAACCCCATTTCCCAAAATAAAGCCCGCAGCCCTAGAAAAAAAAATCAAACTACACACTTATTCAATTAATCTTAGACCTATAAGACCCATGCCACCGGGGTACTCAGACCTCTCCCGGTTTGGCCAAAATTGGCCATTTGTGACTTTTTCCCTTAAGAATAACGTCAAACGCTCCATCATTGGGCAAAGTACGTCATTTAGCACAATTGGGGTTACTCAGACTTCACCCGACTAGACCCAACAACAATATAATGCAACCCAACAATTTTATGATCAATTTTAAAACATGAAATTCAGGAAATCAACAATTTGAGCATTTTAGGCACGATTTCAAAAACTAAAATAGGCAAATTAGCACACAATTATGATTTCAGTGCAGGCCCAACACACATCAATAAGAGTCAAACACTTGCATTCGAATTCAATCGCTATTTAAGAGTTTAGGGTTTCGAAAACCATTCTTTATGCCAAAATACGAGTTTGAAATGCTAGGGGGCAAAGAAATTCAACTCTAAGCACAAAATCAAAAGTAAAATAAAGTATAATGACAAAAATACAAGAAATATGAAGTGCGGGTGTGATTGTATGAGGCTAAAACGAGGGAATATGAAAGAGTTTGAAATTTTGAACCTTTGGCCTTTTAAAACAGTTTCTCTCGCGGCCCTTCGGCGATATTAGTCGTCCTCGCCGAACCACTCGGCAATGCGTCGAATGATTTCTTACCTCAACGAGTTTTACAAGATCTCCAGTTAAGTTGGGTGTCCAAATGGAGGACTAAGTCGGGCTCGCCGACCTGTTCGGTGTGTCGCTGACTTGTCCTTGGGCTCGCCGAGTTTTGCAGACTCCAACCTGATATTTTCTTGAGTCCAATGGCGGTCCAAGTCGGGCTTGACAACTGGACTCTTGGCTCGCCAACCTATATATATTTTAGACACATTCTTCTTTTCAACCTGCACAATCAACACCCATTATTCCAAAAACAAACACAAAGCAATAAAAACTTGGGTTGTCTTCCAAGAAGCGCCTTAGTTAACATTGTGGCACGATGCAAGTACCCACTCAAACATCATTCATGGGGTTTTCCATAGTATCTATAGGAAACCTCCTTGTTGTCTTGGGTTGAGATAGTATAAAAGTTCGGCCGTTATCACCCGTCTAACTCAACTACTCGACTGTACGGCTATTGTGATTGTGAGTCAAAAGGAATGGAATAGGAGTAAAGTGGGGATCACGAACGTTCTTAAGTGAGTTTGAAAATCGACTTCTTTATTAAAAGAAATATCCTTTCCTGCGCTCACTCTTCCAAGACTTTTGCTCGTAGGTCAGTCTATTCGACTTTTTCTTGCAAATCCTCTCTTTTCCGCTTTCTAAGGAATGTCAAGCATGTCTGTTTATGAATCCTCTGTTCATGAATCGGATGTGCAATGGGACCCCTTCCTTGATGAGGATTGCTAAAATATTTCTTTTTTATTGAAAAAGACCGGGTTTCTAAGCTCGATGTAAAATCTGACCCATTTGGGTCTCCAATTGCATTATCGAGATGGAATGAGAGGTCACCATCCGATTGAGGGTTGAGATATTTTCTTTTATCTCTTTCAACACTTTGTCGTATCCTTAAACTTTGTTGACACTACGGAAGAGTATCTCTTCTATTTGACCACCCTGATTATCCTTAGGCATTTGGCACTCATGGAGAGGGTACCTATCCTCTTTCCCCATTTTGTTCCATCCTTGGTTACCACCCGGCCTTGAGTGGTTTGCATATTGACTTCCTCATTGATTTGCTAGGAAGTATGTTTCGTTCTTGCATAGCATTTCACATTCCTTGATATTTTTGGCCAAGATACGCAGCTGGGTCATTATTTTGTCTAAGTTATGGTCTCTAGCTGGATCCTTGTTAATCTTGGTCATTCGATCAAGGATTTGAGATGTTGTTGCATAGGGTTGTTGAACTATACCACCCGGTGAAAATTTATCAGCCAATCCCCTGTTTATAGAATCAAGGCCTCTATAAAAACATTCCAGCAACATCCTATCTGGGATTCCATGCGTTGGACACTCTGCAATAGTTTCTTTAATCGCAGCCATGTATCATGGAGTAGCTCACCCTCCAATTGTTTGAACTCTAAGATATTATCCTTAAGAATCATTATCTTCGAAGGAGGGTGGCCCACTTGGCTACCATTACTCCTGTTTACGCTCATTTCCTATGTTCAACAAGCAACACAAAATCCAAAACTAAAAGTAAGTAAATGCAACTATGACTAACAAGAATACAATTCAACTTCACCAAAAGAATTTCAAACAAAACCACTCCCCCGCAGAGGCACCATTTAGATTTAACGTTTCAAGAACGCCTCATCCAATTCTAGGTGTTCAACGATCGTAAATCAGTATAAAACTCAACTAATTGAGTTGGGGTCGAATCCCACAGGGAGCGGTACGTGTTTCAGATTTAATTGGAAAGTATAAATGCAGTCAAATCAGTCATAGGAATAAAAATTATCGAATAAAGACATCATTCAAAAGAAGGGGTGACAGGAATGTCAAATGGGGGTTTTGTTTTTGATTATCAACTATAAACAACAGTCACAAACAATAAGAATTAACAATAATGAGACAGATTCCTTGGATGTGATTGATTATAGGCTACTATAGACATATGTGTAATTTCAACTATTAGAAAATAGATAGATATTAGTGAGTAGGTTAAGCTATAAGGGAGGAAATTTTCTCTCGAACAATTACCCCGAATCAAGTGGTTTCTCTCAAACATCAACAAGCATGCAAATTAAGACAATACCACACCATAATCCATTCACTCTTTCGAGCTAAATGTGTGGGAAAGGGTTTAGGATTCACTCTCTCGAGCTGAACCTAGGTCAACCCAATTCCCATAAACAATTAACCAAAAACCTTAGTTGTAAAACCTCTCTCTCGAGCAAGCCAAGAACACAAAGATAGAACTGCATTTTCAACTACAATTTTTAAATTAAACCACAATTAATGATTAAACACACTTTTAAATAGCATTTAAACTGATAATTAGCAATACCCATAAGCTAAATCAGCCGATAATCACATGATCACACCTCAAGAATTGGAGTTTTAGCTAGACATTATAAAAATGTAAAAACCGTTACTAAATTGATTATCCTTCAACGAGGTAATAGTGATTTCTTCCTTACAATGCTCTAATTAAAGATTCTCGAAGACCCACTTCAAAATTCACAAAAGTGAATTTCTTCAATCCTTCAAAGCTAAGGAAAAACTATGGAAAACTCTCTCTAAGACAAAAACATATGTCTCCCGATATGATAATAGGTTCAAAGATAGATAAAAGATTAAAAAGATGCTAATCTAATTGTTCAAAAACATATTTATAGTCACCAAAATTAAGCTACGAAAACTCCTTCGGTGAAGTAAGTCGGGCTCACCAAACCACTCGACGAGCCGCCCTTTGATCTCTTCCATTTCCCTTTTTCCTTGGCATTCAGCATCCTCAAGGCCTGTAACTTTGGGCGATCTATCTTAGCTTCGCGGAATCACTCGGTGATCCGCTGAATGCTTCTTTTCATCACCAACTTGGTTCTTTCCTTCAGAGATTGGCAAACTGGAACTTTAGGAAGTTTGATGAGCTACTCGGTCACCGAGTGCTCTTTGCAATCCTCAGGCACGCCCATCTTCATTTCTTATGCCTGCTTTGTTCCATTTTACCTGTTAGTGTCCTTGCTTTGTTCCTCAATCCATATTCCTTAAAATCAAGGATTTAACATAAGTTATTGGCACAAAATAAGTATTTGAGGATACTAAATCTATATAAACAAAGCACTAAATGAGTCAAAATCTTGGACTCATCAAGAATCATCCATCATGTATTTTTGAAGCATATAGACATGAAACACATGATGTGCAACTCACAAGCTAGGTGGCAAGGCCAACTTATAGGTCACATATTCTACTTGGCACAAAATTTCTGAAGAGCCAATGAATCTTGGGCTAAGCTATTTATTCTTTCTGAACCTTATCACACCCTTCATGTGTGACACTCAAAGCAAAACACAATCACCCTCCAGAAAAACTAGGGGTCGAACTCTCTTGTCTGCATAACTCTTCTATTGAAATTAAGCAATAATCTTCAACAACCACTTTAATTTCAATCCTCAATTGTCAATACAAGAGTGTTTCAAAACCCCCAAAACTAAGAAAAGAGTATTTCTCAATATCAAAACTAACTATGAAATTAGGGAAAAGTTTCTCAACATTCCACACATTACACTCTCTCCCTCAAATACTTATTTTATTTTCTCTCCCTTTGGTCTATTTATAGTTTCTCTAAAATTTACCCAAGATTCAATACATAACTTATTAAGCGACGTTAGTCGAGCTCACTTAACTTTTATAGCGTATCATCATTTTATTTGTAACTTGCCCTTCTTTTGCTTTAGGCTTCGGGTATTTGAACCTCAGGTGATAAACTCGATCAGGTTAGCCTTTCGTATTCGCTGAATCATCGAATATTACCTTGTTCTCCATTTCAGTTTTCATTTTATGGACTTCTAGTTCACCCATTTAGCTTCGGCGACTCGCCATTTCATCTTAAGTCCGCTGACTTGCCTTGACTATTTCAATTGTGAACACTGTATATTTGAGTGAGGTTAGGCCAATTAGGCGATTTGCCATTTTGATTAGGCGACTACCAGTTGAAAGTTTGTACTTTATACAATAGCTTTGGCCTCTTTTTCATGTATTTATAATTGCCTTGTCCTTTATCTATCATACCTATAAAACGTCAAAATATCATCAGAATAGGACATAATTAGTCATTGAAAACACTAATTGTTGATCTAAAAAGGCCTCAAATGAGTGAAAATTTAGCACTCATCAACACTCGACATAGATAAGGTCACAATCTTAGCATAACAATCAAGAATAGTATGATATGGGGAGAGCCAATCCACTCCAAATATAAAATCAATGTCTACCCACCCCAAAATGATCATGTTTACCCAAGAATTATATCCAACCAGAGAAACAAGACATGATTGATACACTCGATCCACCATTAAAGACTCACCCACTTGTGTAGAAACATGAATAGGCGCATAACAGACATCTTATCAAATCCAACAGAAAAATAGGTAGACACATATGATAAAGTAAACCATGGATCAAACAATACACACGTAGGTCGATAGCAAATTAGGGTGATACATGTAATCATTGTATAAGAAGTCTCGGCCTCCCTAGAAAATAATAACATTGTACCTCTTGATCACCTCCAGTCTAAGTACTATGCAAACCTATGCTCTATAGAGTTGTAGCACCCATACTTAAAGTCATGTCGCCTCTGCTAGACCGGCCTCTACCTCGACCCTTGGTTTGAGGTGCTGAGTCTCTATTAAGAGTATTTGAATAAGTATGTTGGGGTCCTGGGTGAGTCTCTAAAGGACAATGTCGAATCAAATAACATGGATCCTTGCACTCATAGCAAGACCTCACTTGATTAATTGTTTCTTCGACACAAATGAGCTACCATGGCCATCTTGGCCAGAATAATACGACCCTCGAGATGTCTTCCCACTCTCAGCTGCTGGCATAAATGCATGAACAGTCCCACGATTTTGAAAATAGCTACTACCTCTATGTGAACCTCAACCTCCAGATGAGGTGCCTATAAATTAACCATAACAATGAGCCCATAGGGGATCCAAAAACTCATCTATAACCATAATCTCCACCTCCTTCACACTACTCACAATGGACTGGAAGGAATCACCCTCTCTGGCTACTCTGAACATATAAGACTTGATGGAGAAAGTCAACTCTCTTACAAACTTGTGGGCTCTCTCCGCCTCATCCGGAATAATAGTCATAGTATACCTGGAAAGCTCATAGAAACAAGCCTCATATTCTATAACAGACAAGCTACTCTGTCTAAATTCCTCAAACCTCAAATGACTTTTCTCTCTCACGCTTCAAGGAATAAAGTTGTTCTCAAATGCACTAGAGAACACATCCCACTCTGCTAGAGCAGATCCAACAAGTCTAGACCTCACATAAGTCTTTCACCACTCTCTAGTGGGGCCATGGAGCTAAAGTGCAACAAAACGAAAATCACGAGCATCCACCATACCCATTTCCTAAAGTATCTCATTGCACAAAGTCATAAACTCATGAGAATCCTCACTCTTACCACATAGGAACAAGGGTGGTTTCATATTTTGAAACCTCTCATAATAGTATTGATCAGTCGTTGTCAGAAAACCTTTAGTAGAAATCTATGCGCCAACAGTTAATGCAGGAACAACTGGTGGCTGACCCACCTGATCATGAATAATGGAAGCATGTTGTTGAGCTAGAGTCTTTGCGTTCATCCTCATTTGAGAACCCTATGTTGTGCCTACCGCACCACCTTGAGATAAGTTATCCAACATACCCAGGAACCTCAACAAAGTATCCAAAAACAAAGGAGTTGTAAACTCAAGAAGAACCTGGTCCTAGGAAACCTCGACCTGTGGCTCTGGAGATACCTCTCGAGATTGGTCACTAGTTGGTGCCGCTCAAGGAGCATGACCTATATTTAGTGCTACTCATGAGCACGACCTCTAGATCGAGCCTTCCCTCTATCCCTAGTTGGGATATCAATAACTTCCTCCTATGTACCACTGGAAACAAAAGCTTTAGTCCTCACTATCTGCCAAAACAACATGTGGCAACTCAGGACTAGAGAGGGTAATCACACACAATAAGAAAAAATGAACAAAAACAAGCTTTGTAACAATCTTTGTAGCCTCTCAAAGATACGTACACATGTCTCTGAATTGGTCCTCTAAACTCCACAATGACTTGGATTGTACATAAGTGAGACCTATGAACCTGAAGCTCTGATACCATTTGTCATGACCTAAAAATGGGTGTGATGGCACTTGTATATTCCCACAAATATAAGTCAACCTTAAATCCAACAATGGGGAAGAAATATGAAATGTAAAGCAAGAATAACATAAAAGTGGAAAACTTAGCCATTCTACATATAACCCCAAAACCTGGATATCACATGTACAAGCAACTAATGTAAATAAAGAATTGAAAAATAAGTATAGGTCACAATGTCTTTGTTTCTCAAATAGAACAAAATATAAAGTAAGGAACAAAAAGGTCTACTGGGCTAACAAGTAGCTACCTCTCAACGTATCCTCAAAAAAACCTCAGATGTAACAAGAAGATGAGAAATCGCACAGATCCATGCTCGGAACCTACATAAGTGTAAAAGCAAGAAGTGAGTACCAAACAACATGGTACTTATCAAGAAACCTACTAAACAAAGCATAAATAGGATAGAATACGAGTACTTCTTTCATTCCTACCGAACCTCCTCCATTACAACCTATATAGAAGTCAGCCCAACCTAATAGCTTTACAATACACAGTTCACAAGGCTTTACATTCACAGTCCAATAGTCACAGTTCAACAACCAGAAAGTATCAAGTATATCAATCACAAGTATCAAATGGATAAATCACATGAATCACGTAGATCAATCACAAGTATCAAAATGCATCAAATCACAATAGTTAAACTCTTACCGGAACCATTTCTTTTTCGCACAATATCACTAGCTGGAACCATTTCTCTTTGGGTTTATATAGTATCACTAGAAGGAACCATTTCTCTTGGATTTATATCATATCACTAGCCGAAACCATTTCCCTTCGGCTTTATATCATATCACTTGTCAGAACCATTTCCCTTCGTCACAATATCACTAGCTGAAACCATTTTCCTTTGGCTTTATATCGTATCACTAGATAGAACTATTTCCCTTCGACTTTATATCACATCACAGTACAAAACTATTTTCCTTTGTATTTATGTCATCACATGTCTCATAATAGTGTGACAAAATTGATGCAAATAAGTAATTTCACACCATAAGGTGGAGATAGTATTTTAAGAAATTCATGAACACAATAATGCCATCAAAGCATTTCATCAATCAATAAATTAGGGTCTGATACGCTCAAATTACACCTCCCTAAAGAAGTATAAGCGATCGTTGTAAATAAAGAACCCAACTTATAGGTTGGGGTCGATCCCACGAGGAATATGGTTCAGACTTAAACTTAACTCACTATTATATCTGTTTAGTCAAACTATTTCCGAAAACATGTAATTAAGGGGGGTTTTGTGTAAACAAATAACTGATTGTTGATCAAGTATCACGCGAGCAGGATTCAAACTTTTGATTATCAATATGAGAGAGAAACTAGGGCATATGTGTTCTCCATAAGCTTTTAACGCAGTAATCCTAATAATAGTAATCATTTTCTAGTGTTTTACATGCAAAGTTGGTAAGATAGGTATCCCTAAGTGATTGGTCCTCCAAATAGGGAATTTCACTTGACACCTTGGTCTGGCTACGTGTGTATACTTTACTAACCATTACCATTACCTCAGATAAGACATCACATCAAAGTATGACTTAGTTTTCACCCTCGCACCAATTGACATTAGACTATTAGATAACATCTCAATAAATCTCTGAATACTTTTCTCATTACTACCTCCTTGGTCCGGCAAGTAGCAACAAGGCGAGTTCTAACGCGTACACTCGTTAAAAAGACTTCTAAGTGAAAGAATTACCAATACATGCATAAACACTATTCAAGAATTATTTAATTATTATTCATATGTTGTTAATTGCTCATCGCTCCCACAACCCTAGTTGTGGATTTAGCTACTCATACTTGAAAGAACACAATTCATGTTTTGATAAGAATTCATGAACTTACATTTAGAGTAGCTAAAACCCGAAATCTCCAATTGAATTTCAAAGAGAAAATCTTATAAACCAAAATCCAGAAATCAAATTGCCAATGTTTGCAAGTTAATTCCCAAAGAAAATATCAAGAACTAAAAGTAAACAATAATGTCTAACCTCCAAAAATGAGGTTTACATACCCTATTTATAGAAAGACATGTCTTAAAGAAAAAGTAAACAAAATAAGAAAATAAACGGCTTTGATCGGCGACTCAACCTACGGAGCGTGGGTCGACCTACGGTCCATAGGTCCCCTCCATTGGTCAACACTTAGAAATTTTTCAGCAGAGGCTGGAACCTTCAACTCCCAGTTCATCAATTGATGTGAGGCCAAAAATACAAATTTTTAATTATTATTTGCCTCACATTTATTATTTATTTTTGTTTTTCTTGAGCATGAATATTATGAATTGTTCTAAATAGTGTATTTTATTTATAGGAGTAAATTGGTGTAAAGTTGAAGAAGTTTGAAGCTAAAACGAATTAAAGATTGAAGATTATAGAAGGAAATCAAGCAGACAACTTAATGGATTACATTCAATATAATAATGTATAAAATATAAAGTTGCAAAGTTCAATTGAAAAAGAGAATGCTTCAACGTGGCAGCAGCAGAAGATACCTTCAGATTGTTTGAAGCAGCGGCTGAGGCGGTTACCGAATACGCGTGGAATTAGGAAATTCAATTCCGTTTGGTTTTGGTTTTCTAGTTTATTTTGAACTCAATTATTTTATTTAGGATTTTTTACATCTATAAATAGTCCATGAGAAATAATTATTTGGGGAGATCAATTAGGAGGTACTTTGCAAGAAAAAGTTGTCGATACTTTTTAGGGTTCTTTTCTTCTTTTTTCTTTTCCTAGAGATTAGTAGTTAAACGCCCTTGTTCTGGGGTTGTAGCTACGAATCAAATGTTGAATATTTAAGGTTTATGAATTAATTCTTGGTTGTCATTATAAGTTACTTCTATATTCTTGTTTTAGTATTTTATGCTTGCGCACCATAAGATAAATCTATTGTCTAATCTTAAAATCGAGAGAAGAGGGGTTAGATAGACCAGAGAATATAGAGAGCTCGATCGACCCATTTGATTGAGGTGATCAGTGTTCTGGAGTGACGCCCGGATGAACAACTTGCTTGGTTACGAAATAGGATGAAATATAAATACTCGCCAGTTAGTCTATTTATCCCCTCTACATGATGTAGTTAGATAGCTAACTGGAGTAGGCGACAAGAGGTGTGTAGCCCGACTCATACAATTAACCCTATAAACTAGTAACTTGACAACTAAAATTAGTTCTAAGCCAAGAATATGATACATGAGATTTATTAGATGCTGCAGCCCTGGAATTTTCTCAATCACTGTAAGTAATCTTATTATTTAATTCTTGCGTTCTTTCTTTATAAATAAAAAATCAAACTCCATCTACGCCTACCCATCGACGGATCGTTGAAGAACCTACGGTCCGTGGATCGTGTCTGTGGGTGGCTCCTTCTGCACATTTTCACCTGTCATCTCACTCAACCGCGTCCAAGGCTATTTCCTGTAAACATAACACATAAAACATTATTTCTAATACAAAATGTCCATAGACACACACAACTCTTAAGTGAAATGTATTAAAAATATCGTAAACTCACGGTATATCAACACCCTCAACTTAAACATGTTGTTTGTCCTCAAGCGACACACTACAACTCTAAACGACACTTTTGTAGAATCAATCATTCAAACTCAAGCAATGACATGGTTTTCTATTCCTCAATTCCCTCATTTAGTGCAAACCTTTTTATCTAGACGCAATAAGCTAACTCATGCGGATCAAGATATGACAAAGAACGACCAACAGACACCACAACATACATTTTTCACAATCGCAAAGGTACCAACTTTCCGACAATGTAACTAGTGCCCTCACTTCAAACAAAATCCTTTTCACACAATAGATATGAATTTTGAGTTTTAGGATTCAATCAACACTCACGCTCAAAAAGTGACTACAAGTACAGATAGTGCTCAATACCATAGGCTTGCCCTTATTTTCACTGCATAGACTCTCCACACTAGTTGCTAGGATCACTATAGACTTTCTTGGTTTGTAACATAGGCTCAGGGTCAGGTGTGGTACATTTGGGTACTTTTTTTAGTGACTTTCTACCCTCCTTGGCAATGCATTGGCATTTTACCTCTTTTCTCAAACTATTTTTGACAGCCTTTCATTTTACTTTCTTTTCCTCGACTCTTTTCAACATAGATGTGACTTTTGACTTTATGGCTCTTATTTTTCACTTTCTTCTTTTTCTTTCACTTTTATTTTATTTATTTCTTTCAGCACTTTTATTTATTAGTTTTTTGCTTCTTTTGCACAAAGTCACATCTTTTTCTATATTTTCTTTTTCTTTTCTTCAACACAAAACTCTTTTCATATCCTTTTTCTTTCGGTTTCCTCTTTCATAGCCACCCTTAACTTATGTATTTTGCATTGGTTGAGGTGCACAATATTCGATGTCGGATGAGGGCCAAGATCAAGGTAAATTTTTGCATTAGCCACCCTCAACTTAGGCTTTGGGCCTAAGTCAAGGTGCACATGTCCAAGGAGGGACCGGGTCCAGAACAATTATTTTAGGGAAGGTGAGTTAGATGAATTTGAAATAAATGGTCTATCTTAGGCTCAAATATTTGGATCAAAGGGAACATTGATTTCATTTGGTTGGATCATTTTAGGCTTGAGTGAACTTAATTTGAACAAGGGCCTATGATCACTTCCCAACTTCTAGCCTAGATTATCTTAGCAGGACCAACGAGGCAAGTTCTAGATTGGCACATACTGTCTCAAAATTCAACTTTTCTCACACACTATTGGCACATTGTTTCATTATCAGATTTTTAGATTACCCAGTTCAAGTTTTAGCTTAATTCATGAGGTCAAATCAGTTCCTTATCATGTTATATTGAGATACAACTCATTCAACTCATCAAGACTATCGATCTATCATATTTCAACATTTTTGGACAAGGATCATTTTTCTCATGCTTTTTATGCCATCATGCTTTCATTTTTCTACTTAATCCTACACATACATTCCTAAACATGTCGGTTCAATAGAAATTAAACAATCTCTTGGGGGAAAAGAACACAGGCAAGAAAACTCCAAGAGAGGATTATGAGTTCGGTTACTCAGACTTCACCCTATCACTCACAATCCATTTACCCCACCCCCAAAAAAATAAAGTGTGGTTTTCCCCAATGCACAAAAAAATAAAAATTAAAGGATCGGGTGAAGCAAACCTGTGGCACTTATGAGGTTGGGTTCGATCCCATGAGGAATATGGTTCAGACTTAAACTTACTCACTATTATATCCGTTTAGTCAAATTATTTCCAAAAATAAATAATTAAAAGAGGGGGGAGGTTGAGTAAACAAATAACTGATTGTTGATCAAGTAACAAGCGAGCATGATTCAAACTTTTGAGTATCAATACGAGAGAGAAACTAGGGCATATGTGTTCCCCATAAACTTTTAATGGGGTAATCCTAATAATAGTAATCCTTTCCTAGTGTTTTACATGCAAAGTTGGTAAGATAGGTATCCCTAAGTGATTGGTCCTCCAAATAGGGTATTTAACACCGCACCTTGGTCCGGCTACATGGGTATACTTTACTAACCCTTACCTTTACCTCAGATTAGACATCACATCAATGTATTTCTTAGTTCACCCTCGCACCAATTTCCATTAGACTATTAGATAGCATCCCACTAAATCTCGGTTGATAATTATTTTCTCATTAACTGCCTCCTTGGTCCGGCAAGTAGCAACAAGGCGAGTTCTAACACGTTCACTTGTTAAAAAGACTTCTACGAGAAATAATTACCAATACATGCATAAACACTATTCAAGAATTACTTAATTATTTATTCATACATTGTTAATTTCTCATGGTTCCCACAACCCTAGTTGTGGATTTTGCTACTCATGCTTGAAAGAACACAATTCAAGTTTTGATAAGAAGAATTCATGAGCTTGCGTTTAGAGTAGATGAAACTCTAAATCTCCAACTGAATTTCAAAGCGAAAGTCTTATAAACCGAATTCTGTAAATCAAATTGCCAAAGTTTGCAAGTTAATTCTCAATAAAATATCAAGAACTAAAAGTAAACAATAATGTCTAACCTCCAAAAATGAGGTTTACGTACCCTATTTATAGAAAAACATGTCCTAAACAAAAACGAACCAAAATAAGGAAATAAAATTCTAGAACGTGGCTTTGATCAACGACTCGACCTACGGACCATGGGTCAGCCTACGGTCCGTAGGTCCCCTCCGTTGATCAACACTTAAAACTTTTTTAGCACATGCTGGAACCTTCAACTCCTAGTTTATCAATGAGGGACGTGTAGGACAGACCGTAGGTTGACCTACGGTCCGTGGGTCCTCTTCCATGTCTCCACACTTAGGATTTTCATCAAGTACTAGAACTTCAACTCTCTGAACACATTCGACGGATGTGCAGGACGGCCCGTGAGTCGACCTACGGTCCGTAGGTTGCTCTGTAGTTCTACACTTGGTCAGATTTTCCCGATGTTCCATCTATGCCTACCCATTGACGGACCATTGAAGGACCTACGCTCCGTGGATCGTGTTCGTGGGTGGCTCCTTCTGCACAATTTTAGTTGTCATCTCACTAAACCGCGTCCAAGCCTATTTCCTGCAAACATAACACATAAAATATTATTTCTAATACAAAATGGTCCTATAAACACACAACTCTTAAAGTAAATGAATCAAAAATACCGTAAACTCACGGTATATCAGGGTCTACAACAAGACAATTCTCAAAGAATTATAATCAACAAGTTGCCTTTTTCATTAATTCCCTTTTAATTCATTAAGATTAATCATATGAAATAATGAACCCATTACCTCATTCCCATTACTCCCTAGCACACACAATGAAGGGAATTGAAACACCCCGCTACTAGAAATATTTGGAATTAGAAAGAAACTGTTTTGGAAATAATCAAATTTGGAAAGTTTGACAAAGTTAAGTTAAGTATGAGTTTTGGGTCAACTTCAAATGACCATAACTCTTATATCAGGATGAGTTAGGGGTGCTACAAGTTATCGTAGTAAATATCTTTGAATTATATTTCCAAGGCCGCCGAGTTTGCTCAGTTTCGAGTTCGTATGAAAGAGATATTGTAATTTGAAGTTGGGTTGTCTAGATAAGGAAAGTCAAAACTAGATTTTTGAAGGGTACTATGGTCTTTTCACTTTCCAATTAATTTATTTCGTTTTTGATAATTACTTAGAGGTCTAAACTGAATTGGATCAGTTTAGGCACTCAAAGATTTCACGCTAGGGTTTTAGAGAGAAGAACCTAAGAGAAAAGGGAAGAGGAAAGTCAAGATTCGTCGACTTCGTGAGGAATTGATTACGGATTTCATCAAGGATTTGATCCTATGAGGTATGTGAGACTTTCATAATGTTGGGTTCTTTCACCCACGTGCAAACATGTTTATTTCAGCATGAGGTTGTCCTAAAAAGATTGGAAGTTTGAATGTTCTTGATGTGTGTTCTTGAATTGTCTTGGTTCTTGAATTTGAGTTGAAATTGAGGAGTTTCTTGAGGTTATAGTGTTGTTTCCGTGAGTTAGATTCTTGTGAATACATACTGGGTAACTGAATCTAAAGAGAATTGGAGAAAAAGAACCGAGTTTAGGTGAATTGGTGTTATAAAATGAAGAAGGAAAAAGTCGGGAGAATGTGGGTACCACGTTCGCGTCCTCGACTTGTTCCTCAGGATAGGAGATTTATTCTCCGCGTCCCAGAGCGGTCACGGACCCTTCTGCTTCAAAATTTATTTCGTGACAAAATATTTAAATGCATCTCCACGTCGCGGACTTGCTTCCAGACAGTGATTTCTTGATCGTTTCTCATGTTTAACTATGTAAAACACTCCTAAACATCATGAGATCTTTCCTATCACAAATCACAATCCTTGAATCCATAAATTCAAATTCAAGGAGACATATGAGCCACGTCAAGGAAAGTTCATTTTTTTACAAATGTTTTAACTTTGTTTTAAGACCTGAGTTTTGAGTTCAGTAAAGAGTAAAGATTGAAGTTCATTTATTCAAAAGAGTATATCAGGACTATGTATTCCCAAAGAGTAAAAAAAATCACATTTAAACAAGAAAGGAAAGTGAGATTTCCAAAAGAGCCTTTGAGCTAGTTTTAAGTAAAGAATAAATGCTTTCACAATTTAGCAAGAGAGGAATCCCTCATTTCCAAGAGAGCCTTTGGGCTAGTTTTTGAGTAATTATCTCAAAACATAGAGTTATGTTTTTAAACATATGAGCAAGTATATTTTGGGAGTAGTATTGAGCACCGATATGGGGGAGAATTCAGACAACTCCCAGCCCCCATAAACCACGTAGCCACCATGGCTAGAAAAGGGTCATACTTTTTAGATGATTCCTTAGTGCTTTTTAGAATAGACTAGTGGATCCACTTAGTAGTCAAGTTCTATACCCTCGGTAAGGTATATGACGACCCAGCCAGCGTGAGGCAAAACAATGTATCATCACAAAAGCTCTTAAGTGATGGTTGTCGGTAAGAGAAACTCCCACATAAGTGTTTTGTATTATTATATACACAGAGTTACTTGTATTTTTATATACATCCAGAGTTTATATTGTATCTTTGTATACATATAGAGTTACTACTGTATTTCTATATACACAGAGTTGATATCCATGTTTTAAAGCTTTTATTTATAATGCACTTATTTGTACTGCTTTATATTGAAATGAGGTCAGTTTAGTTTGAGTGGAGTTGAGACCAGGTTTGTTCTTTCAGTTCCTTTCAAACTTATATCTTGTTTTAGAATTACCCTCGCATGCTCGTACATTCAATGTATTGATGCCAGTTGACCTGTACCTTTTATGATGCAGATACAGGTAACCAGGATCAACATCCAGCGCACGGTTGATTATAGTTGAGCTTCAGAGTTGTTGGTGAGCCTCTTTGCTTCCGGAGGATACCCTTTTTGTTGCTTTCTGTATTTTACTTCATTAGGATGTTGTGGGTCTTGTCCCGACATCCATCTCAATTATTATAGGCTTCATAGACAGTAGTTGATGTTAGTTCTTGAGTCTTTACATTCCTATTTTGATGATTGAGACTTGAGTGCCATTTTGGGTTAGTGAATGTTCTTTATACATTCTAAGTTACCTATTGAGTAGTTTAGTTTAATTTTAAAAGTATTTTATCATGATAAAGTCTTCCGCTAAGAGTTAAGTCAGACCAAGGGTTCGCTTGGGGCCAGCAATGGTTCTCGAGTGCCAATCCCGCTCGGGGTGTGACAAACTTGGTATCAGAGCACAGAGTTCAAGAGTCCTAGGGAGTCTATGAAGTCGTGTCTGTAGAGTCCTAGTTATCGGTGTGAAGCACACGACATATACAATTAGGACGCTGCGACACTTAGGAACTTTCTCAGTTCTTTCATACTCATTTTATGTGATAGAGTGTATCTCTATAAAATCTTATTTCTAACTCGTGCTTGCGTGTGTCTTTCAGATCATGCCTCCACGAAGAGCTATCAAAGGTCGTCCCGCTAGAAAGAATGTTAAACCACATGAACAAGGGGTACCCAATACACCAAAAGTGCAATCCCAATGAGAGGTCACCAATGCTGAATTCTGTGAAGCTATCCGGATGCTAAGTCAAGTTGTGACCAATCAAGTTAGACAGAGATAGAATTGATAGGAATGGGTTGATACTTCAAGGATCCGCGAGTTCTTAAGGATGAATCCTCCAAGCTTCACTGGTTCAAGTGTCACAGAGGATCAAGAATACTTTGTTGAAGAGCTTTAGAAGGTCTTTGAGATTATGCATGTTGCCGATGTTGAGAGGGTGGACCTAGCTTCATACCAAATGAAGGGTGTAGCTAGAATCTGGTTTGATCAAAGGAAGAAAAATTGAGCTGAGGGTTCACCACTTAGGAGTTGGGCTTGTTTTGAGGAGGCCTTCTTGGGGCATTTCTTTCCCCAAGAACTGAGAGAGGAAAAGGTACGAGAGTTCCTCACACTTAAGCGGGATTCGTTGGGTGTTCTTAAGTATAGTCTGAAGTTCACACAACTTTCACACTATGCTTCCGAGATGGTTGCTGACATGAGATGCAGGATGAGTTTGTTTGTTGTAGGGTTGTCTCGTCTATCTAGTAGGGAAGGCAGGGAAGTTATGGTGATAGGAGATATGGACATAGCAAGACCGATGATCCATGTACAATAGGTTGAGGAAGAGGAGCTGAATGATAGAGAAGAGTTTCAAAATAAGAGAGCTAAGACAGGGAATGAGTCCAGGAAGTAAAAGAGTAAAACCAACCGGCCATCTTTCCAATAGAAGCAAAAGGGACCTGCTCCATCATCAACTAGTGCATCTGCATCAAGAAACAAAGGTGAGTACAATAGTCAGAAATCACAAAATTTCAGGGCTAGCCCTGCCCATTCTCAAGATAGTATGGAAAATAGGAGTAGTAAGCCTCCTGCATGTGCTAAGTATGGTAGAAGCCACTCAGGGATGTGTCGTGATGGCTCCACTGGTTCCTTCAAGTGTGGCCAGAATGGTCATTTTATGAGAGAGTGTCCAAAGAACAGGTAGAAAAATGGTAATGGGGGAAATAGAGCCCAGTCTTCTTCAGTTGCTCCACCAGACAGAGCTGCATCTAGAGGAGCTACTTCAAGGGAAGGTGGAGGAGGAAACCATCTTTATGCTATCACTAGTCTCCAAGAGCAAGAGGATTCTCCAGATGGTTTCACTGGTATGATCCAAGTCTTTAACTTTGATGTTTATGCTTTGCTAGATCCACGAGCGAGTTTATCCTTTGTAATCCCTTATGTTGCGATCAATTTTTATGTTCTTCTTGAGAAACTTAGTGAGCCCTTCAGTGTTTCTACACCTGTTTGGTGAGTTTATTCTAGCAGAGAGAGTCAATCATAATTTTACCGGATCCATCAATCAGAAGAACATCATGCCTGACTTAGTTGAGTTAGACATGGTAGATTTTGATGTCATTCTAGGTATGGACTGACTTCATGCCTGTTATGCCTCAGTTGATTGTAGAACTCAAGTTGTTAAGTTCCAGTTTCCTAATGAGCTAGTTATACAGTGAAAGAGTAGTTCAACAATGCCTAAGAGTTGTTTTCTTTCATACCTTAAGGCGAGGAAGTTAGTTTCCAATGGGTGTGTCTATCACTTAGTCCAAGTTGAAAACTCTAGTGTTGAGATACCTCATATTCAGTCAGTTCCAGTGGTAAAAGAGTTTCCAAAAGTCTTTCCAAATGATCTTCCTGGAGTCCCTCCTAAGAGAGAAATAGACTTCGGTATAAATATTCTTCCAGATACTCATCCTATATCTATTCCGCCATATAGGATGGCACCAACAGACTTGAAAGAGTTGAAAGAGCAGTTGAAAGATCTCCTAGAGAAAGGTTTCATTAGACCAAGTGTCTCACCTTGGGGCGCTCTGGTCTTGTTTGTAAGGAAGAAGGACGGTTCTCTTAGAATGGGTATAGATTACCATCAGTTGAACAAGGTTACTATAAAAAATAAGTATCCTCTTCCGAGAATTGATGATCTCTTCGATCAACTCAGGGTGCCACTTGTTTCTCTAAGATACACCTCAGATGTGTCTACCATCAGTTAAGAGTAAGGGAATGTGATATTCCAAAAATAGCTTTCAGGACCCGTTATGGTCATTATGAGTATCTGGTCATGTTGTTCGGTTTAACTAATGCACATGCAGCGTTCATAGACCTTATGAATAGAGTATTCAAGCCTTATTTATATATGTTTGTTATCGTGTTCATTGATAACATTCTAATCTATTCGATGAATGAGGAAGATCATGCTAGTCATCTCAGAATAGTTCTCCAAACTCTAAAGGATAGAGAGTTGTATGCAAAGTTCTCTAAGTGTGAGTTTTGGCTTGAGTCTGTGGAATTCTTAGGCCACATTGGTTCCAGTGAGGAATTAGAGTTGATACCCAAAATATAGAGGCTGTGCAGAATTGGCCTAGACCCACATCTCCAACTGATATTAGGAGTTTCTTGGATTTGGTTGGATATTATAGAAGGTTCGTAGAGGGGTTCTCATCTATTTTGTGCTCTTTGACCAAGTTAACTCAAAAAATAGTGAAGTTTCAATGGTCTGAAGCTTGTAAGAAAAGGTCTCAGGAATTGAAAAAGAGCTTGACTACTGCCCTAGTATTGACCTTACCAGAAGGTACTCAAGGCTTTGTTGTATATTGTGATGCGTCTAGAGTTGGTTTGGGTTGTATGTTAATGTAAAATGGCAAAGTTATAGTTTATGCCTTCAGACAGTTGAAAGTTCACGAGAAGAACTATCTAACCCATGAATTGGAGTTGGCTGTCATAGTATTTGCTTAAGAAATATGGAGTCATTATTTGTATGGTGTTCATGTAGATGTATTCACTGATCACAAGAGTCTTCAGTAACTGTTTAGTCAGAATAAGCTTAATCTCAGACAGAGAAGGTGGTTAGAGTTACTCAAAGATTATTACATGAGCATTCTTTATCACCCAGGTAAGGTATGATACCTTGAGTAGATTATCTATGTGTAGTACCACCCATTTTGTGGAAGATAAGAAAGAGTTAGCAAAAGATGTGCATAGGCTTGAACGATTAGGAATTCGACTAATGGATTTCACAAAAGGAGGAGTAGTGGTGATGAATGGGCTGAATCATCATTAGTGTCAGAAGTGAAGGAAAAGCAAGACCAAGATCCCATTTTTCTTGAATTGAAGGCAAATGTTCATAAGCAAAAAGTAATGACTTTTGAACAAGGGGGAGATGGTGTATTGAGGTATCAAGGAAGGTCATGTGTACAAAGAGTTGATGAACTCCAAGAGAGGATCATGGAGGAAGCACATAGCTCTAGGTATTATATCCATCTGGGTTCTACAAAGATGTATCGTGACTTGAGAGAAGTGTATTGGTGGAATAGAATGAAGAAAGGTATTGCTGAGTTCGTTGCTAAATTCTTGAATTGTCAACAAGTTAATGTAGAGAACCAAAGGCCAGGTGGTATAGCTCAGACTATAGAACTTCTGTAATAGAAGTGGGAGATGATCAATATGAATTTCATCACAGGTTTACCAAGGTCTCCCAGGCAGCATGATTCTATTTGGGTGAATGTTGATAGAATGACTAAATCAGCCCACTTTTTACCGGTAAAGACTACCCATTCAGTAGAAGATTATGCTAAGTTGTATATCCAAGAGGATTGGCAATGTAGCTTATAAGTTATAGCTACAACAAGAGTTAGCAGTGATTCATCCGGTATTCCACATCTCCATGTTGAAAAAGTGCATGGGCGATCCTTGACTTATCATACCTACTGAAGATATTGGTATCAAGGATACCTTATCATATGAGGATATTCTTGTTCAGATTCTAGATCGCCAAGTTCGCAAGTTGAGAACTAAGAGAATAGTATCAGTCAAAGTTCTTTTGAGAAATCAGTTAGTTGAGGAAGTTACTTGGGAAGCGGAGAAAGATATGAAGAAGAGATACCCACATCTCTTCGAATTCGGAGGAGTTTAAAATTAAGGTACTAATCCTTTTCTTGGCATTTATTTTAAATTGGCATGTTGTATTTACTTTTTTGCTTGTTGAGTGTTTCAGCTAGATGTTAGATGTTACGCCCTTAGCCTGCTAAGATTAATCTCATTTGAGGAAGAATGTTCCCAAGTGGGAGATATTGTAACACCCCACTACTAGAAAGACTTGGAATTAGAAAGAAACCATTTTGGAAATAATCAAATTTTGAAAGTTTGATAAAGTTAAGTTAAGTATGAGTTTTGGGTCAACTTCAAACGACCATAACTCCTAGATCAGGATGAGTTATGTGTTCTACAAGATACTTTAGAAACTATCTTTGAATTATCTTTCCAACGCCGCTGAGTTTACTCAGTTTCGAGTTTGTATGAGGGAGATATGTCTATTTGAAGTTGGGTTGTCTAGATAAGGAATGACAAAACCGGAATTTTGAAGGGTACTATGGTCTTTTCACTACCCAATTAATTTATTTTGTTTTTGGTAATTACTTAGGGGTCTAAACTGAATTGGGTCAGTTTTCGCCATCAAAGATTTCAAGCTAGGGTTTTAGAGAGAAGAACTCAAGAGAAAGAGAAGAGGAAAGTCAAGATTCGTCGACTTCGTGAGGAATTAATTGCGGATTTCATCGAGGATTTGATCCTACGAGATATGTGAAACTTTCATAACATTGGGTTCGTTCACCCACGTTCCAAACATGTTTATTTCAGCGTGAAGTCGTCCTAAAAAGATTGGAAGTTATACATACTAGGTATCTGAATCTAAAGAGAATTTGAGAAAAAAAACCGAGTTTAGGCGATTGGGGTTAGAAAATGAAGAATGAAAAAGTCAGGCGAATCTGGGTACGACGTGGACCTGTTCCTCAGGAGAGGAAATTTTCTCTCCGTGTCGCGGAGCGGTCACGGACCCTTTTGTCTCAAAATTTATTTCGCGACCAAATATTTAAATGCATCTCTATGTCGCGAACTTGCTTCAAGGATCGTTTCTCATGTTTAACTATCTAAAAACACTCCTAAACATCATGAGATCTTTCCTATCACAAATCACAATCCATGAATCCATAAATTCAAATTCAAGGAAAGTTAAGAGCCAAGTCAAGAGAAGTTCATAGAGTCTTCCAAAAGTCTTTTACAAATGTTTTAACTTTGTTTTATGACCTGAGTTGTGAGTTGAGTAAAGAGTAAAGATTGAAGTTCATTTCTTCAAAAGAGTATATCGGGACTATGTATTCCCAAAGAGTAAAATGTTTCATTTAAACAAGAAAGGAAACTGAGATTTCCAAAAGAGCTTTTGAGCTAGTTTTCAGTAAAGAGTAAATGCTTTCACAATTAAGAAAGAAAAGAAACACTGATTTCCAAGAGAGCCTTCTGGATAGTTTTTGAGTAATTATCTCAAACCACAGAGTTATGTTTTTAAACATATGAGCTAGTATATTTTGGGAGTAGTATTGAGCACCGATATGGGGGAGAGTTCAGACAACTCTCAGCCCTCATAAACCATGTAGACACCATGGGTAGAAAAAGGGTCATACTTTTTAGATGATTCCTTAGTGATTTTTCGCATAGACTAGTGGATCCACTTAGAAATCAGGTTCTATTCCCTCGGCAAGGTATAGGTCGGCCCTGGCAGCGTGAGGCAAAACATTGTATCATCACAATATCTCTTAAGTGATGGTTGTCGGTTAGAGAAACTCCCACTTAAGTATTTTGTATTGTTATATACACAGAGTTACTTGTATTTTTATATTTATCCAGAGTTTATATTGTATCTTTTCATACATAGAGAGTTACTATTATATTTCTAAATACACAAAGTTGATATCCATGTTTTAAAACTTTTCTTTATAATGCACTTATTTATACTGCTTTATATTGAAATGAGTTTAGTTCAGTTTGAGTTGAGTTGAGACCAGGTTTGTTTTTTCAGTTCCTTTCAAGTTTATGTCTTCTTTTAGAATTCCCCTCACATTCTCGTACATTCAATGTACTGATGCCAGTTAGCATGCATCTTTTATGATGGAGATACAGGTAACCAGGATCAGCATCTAGCGCACCGTTGATTCTAGTTGAACTTTAGAATAGTTGGTGAGCCTCCTTGCTTCCGGAGGATCCCCTTTTTATTGCTTTCAGTATTTTTGTTCGTTAGGATGTCGTGGGTCTTTTCCCGACATCCATCTCAGTTATTAGAGTCTTCATAGACATTAGTTGATGTTAGTTCTTGAGTCTTTCCATTCCTGTTTTGATGATTAGACTTGAGTGCCATTTTGGCTAGTGAATGTTCTTTATACATTCTAAGTTATCTATTGAGCAGTTCAATTTACTTTTTAAAGTATTTTATCATGAGAAAGTATTCCTCTAAGACTTAAGTCAGGCCAAGGGTTCTCTTGGGCCAACAATGGTTCTCGAGTGCCAGTCCCGCCCAGGGTGTAGGCTCGCTGCATGGCAGAAATATACGATTCTACTAGTTTTACAAGGTTTAGGAGATCACTTGCCTCAATTCAATCAAAAGTTAATCAAAGACTTGAGTCTTTCCTTTTTGAACAATGTTCAAAGTCATGTAATCTAATTCAATCAGGTAATCATAATAAGATTCTGAAAATAACAACACACAGATCATAAATTTTGAAAAATGGGTTATATATAATCAAGAAACCAATTCCGAAAATAAGGTTTGAATCCAAAAATCTTTACTTGAAAATGTTGCCCAATGCATTTGGAACTCATTGGTGAAAAACATTTTGAAAAAAATGAATTAAAATCAGTTCACAATCATTTAGCTTTAAAACTCAAGTTGTTGAATCATTTACCATCAAAATCTCAAGTTTTAATGTTAAAATCCATAAATGACAAAAAGAGAAATGATGTATTAGGGGTCACAAAGGCTTACCCAAATGATTTAGCACGAAAAATAGCTTCCAAGGGTTTCCCAAAACTTAAAATGCTTCAAATGGGGTAAAACCCCTAAATTAAAGGCCAAAACCCGCCTATGATATCGCTTAAGAGAACTCAAGTTTGCTTATGCAAACCTCGCAAAAGCTAGGGGTCTCACTTTCGCAAACCAGGCTTCGCTGAAGAGGCCATCGCTAAAGCAGGCCCTGGTTTGCTTAAGCAAACCCTGCCCAAATTGCCAGTGTCACTTTTGCAAGTCCGCCTTCGCTAAAGCGAAGTCCATTTGCAAACACGAGGACTACAAAACCAGAAACACAGCCAACTTTCTAATCATGAAATGTAACTTGCTATTCATTCTGAAGCCCTTACAGAGAAACCAAACATGCAAATTGACTAAACTCAACGTTGTAGACTCAATGGAACCATTGAAGCACGAATTTGATGACTCCTTGACGTGAAACTTGTGAAAGTCACAGGAATTAAACATAACACCTAAAAGGCTAAATATAGCTTGGAACCTCTGAAAATTAAAATAAGACCCTACCTAGTCCTAAAATTATCCCCTGAATGCAACGGAAATCTAGGAATTCATATCTGAGCATATAAACCCTGAATGTTGAACAAAGTCAAGCCAATGACAAAAATTCCAAAAAAATCCAAATTAAGACATCAAATCGTCAAAAATACTCCAAATCATAAACTAACAACTCTCTTGGACCCATTTCAACATTTAGAAACTGATGGCACCGACAAAATTTCAATATGACACTCAAAACTCTAAAAGACATCAAAATCTACTTTTTAACAACTTTAGCCTTTCAAACCCCAAACAGTTACAAAATTCACAACTTTCACTTAAAGCTCGAAATCAACTTTCAAAACTCAATCATAAATGACTCGGGGATTATATTGATAACACTCAAATTATCCTAAAAACAAGTAAGAGAAGTTGTCGATAAAAATACAAAACTACGAGTCGGGGTTGAATCCCATTAGGAATGATATAATGATAAGAATTCAACTAGGAAATTAAGAATGCAGAACTATTCATTGTAGCATGTTAAGCTAATCGGTGAATGATTTCACCAAATTTACTAAAAAAAGTTTGAAGTATCAAGTGTCACAATTAAACGAAAATCCATAAATTCAAGCAATTAAGAAGTAATCTAGGGGAGTGGGCATTGAAATCAATATCACATAGGGGTAATTGTGTTGCTTAATAGTTCTAAGCAAGCATGGATAGGTTGGGTCATCTTTAATGACACTAATCTTCTTTTAATCTCATAGTACCAATTCATAGAATCTCCTTTCGGTCTCATCTATATGACTAACAAATCAACCCATTACCATATGGAATCTCTCTTTCGAGCACATTTGGGCAAATAGATCTGAACCATAATCTTTCTTTCGAGTAAACCACAAAAATCAAACCTAAATTTCTTGCATTAAACTAATTACCCACTCCAGTTGATCTCTTTCAAGCATTAATCAGAGATCAAGAATAGGATAACGTTTACTTAATCCAATAATGAACCTCATGCTAATTAGCCTAAACCATGAATGAACAACAATAAAGTACAGCAAAACACATTACCTATTACATTAAATCAACACCCAACCTATGATTGCACTCCTCGAATAGGGGTTTCAGACACACATTTTAAAAGGTAAAGAAATTATACCTATCATGATAGTAGTCATCGATGTGATGAAATTAAGCAATTATAATCAACAACCACTTTGATTTCAACTTCCAATTGTCAATTTTAACAGTGAAATGGTAAACCCGAAATGTAAAAATGTTATTCATAAGGTAAAAAACTCTCACACAAAACTTTCAATGACAAAAACTATAAATCCAAATAGTTCTCTTCAAAAATATGTAAAAATAATTCTCTCTTTTCTCTCTCCTTTGGGCTATTTATATTTGGCGCAAAATTCACTATGTGACCAACTCAACGTTATTATTCGGGCTCGTCAAACAAGATTTGTAGATTGCCATTTGTGACTTAGCTCACCTTTCATCGAGTCTGCCTTTCACATTCGGCAGATCATCGACTACCACCTTTGTTTATCTTTTAAGCCTTCATTTTTCATCAAAGTCCTTCCTCATTTGGCTATGGTCATATTGTTAGCCCTTCATCTTCTGTGATTCTGCATTTCACCTTTTAGGTCTCTGACTTGCCTTGAACATCATTAATTGTGAGCATTGTCACTTTGGGCGAGGTTAGGACATTTGGGAGATTTGCCCTTTTGGTTATGCGACTGCCGGTGTGGATTTTATACTTTTTTTCAATGTTTTTGGTCTTTCTTTAATGTATTCATCCTTTCCTTGTCCTTTAGCTTTTATAGCTACAAATCATCAAGTTATCATCACAATAGGAAATAATTAGTCATTGAAAACACTAATTATTGAACTAAAAGGCCTCTAATGCGTGTAAATCTAGTACTCATTAACACCCCCAACTTCAATTTTTCTTTTCCTCAAGTAAATCAAGAATACAATAAGTTCAACAAGGGTGTCTACAACAGTTCTCAATGAGAGCTAACATGATAGTGCCACTACAGGACTAATATCAAGCAAATGCAATACTAAATTATGATAAGAAAGCTTCAAATGACGACTAGAGGGTATCAATCCAATCTCAAGCTCACTATTTCTTCTTTTCTAGTGCAAAACCATGTTTCAACATATGAATTCAAGTGCCCTCACATCAAGAACTATTCTATGCTCTCATAAAGGAATCAATAAAGAAGTTAGGCATCAATACAACTCACTCTTTGAAAGAGAAATATATGCAAGCTTCATCCCATAGGTTTGCCAATATTTTCTAATCATCACACAACATAGTTCATGCAAGATCTCAAAGGTCTTTTAGGCTTGTAATGGGGCTGAAGGTAAAGGTATAGTCAATTTGGTTTAGTTACTTCACATTTTCAAAGTATTGTTGCACTCATCCTTACCTCTTCTCAAGTTCTTTTCTTTTTTTCACTTGGAGACTCAAACCTCAATTTTTCATTCAATTTATTGGACACTTCTTTTATTTCATCACACTTTCTTTTTCATTTCAATTTGCCAACTTTTAGCAACAAAATTCAAAGTTGTATCACTTTTTCTTTCTTTTCCTTCCACTTTGCTTTCTTTCCTCCTTCTGTTCCACACTCCCAACTTCGTCTTTTGACCTAAGATGGTTATTCAAACAAATCAATGCTTAGAAAATGATTTATGGGTGAGAAGTTAAGGGCAATTTAGCTCAAGAGGTTTCAACAAGGTTGACAACAAATGGTTTAGGCTCAAATGGTGCAAAGATGGTTACACACCCTCATAAGGTAGTCATAAAAGGTATGAACATTTGGATTTTCTCTCAAAATTTATGTCCAAGATCATTTCTTTCATTAAGAAAAGCTAAACAATTGTACTAACAAGAAAAATATTAGGATTAAACAAGCATGTTTTCAAGAAAAACCTCACTACACAAGGTACTTCAAATTTTTTTATTTAGCACAACTCTATAAGATCAAAAGTTTATGTGCGATGTTCATTGCAAGGCTCATATCAAAATACAACAGTTAACACAAGAATCGAAAAGATCATTTAAAAGTTGAGCCATACCAATTTTTTCTCGCAATCATTAGCACTAAACACATTTCTCATCATGAGTACTATCCATAATATCTATATTGAAGACAATCGATCCTCGAACATCTATAACGAAGACTCAAGCATTCTCAATCATTTCAAACCTCTAAAATCATGGGGCAAACGATAGAGAGGGATACAAAATGAATCAAAACCAACAACTATCATATCAAATCAAAGTACCAAAATACTACTAATGTTTCAAACTAAAACTGAAAATAAGAACTTACAATAAAAAAGGGGAATATTAGCACAAGTGACCTTACCCCACCAAAAAAAAATCACTAGTGTGCTCAATGCAATGTAATGTAAAAATTGGAGGAGAGTGATATAAAGGTCCCCCTAACAGTCTATTCTTGTGAAGTGCTCGGATCTGGAGTGTCGGGGGGTACAGCATACTCTTGGGCATTAGTGCCCGAAAAAGTAGTAGCAGGAGTTGGCATTGTAGCACCAACCGGGGCATATCTATCCGACACATCTAAAGGAGGAATAGTAGGATATGAAGATTCCCCACTAGTAGTGATTATGGGGGTCTCTACATGATATATGTCCATCATAGACAGCACCATCATCTCCTGAATAACTTGCAGGTCCATCAAAGTCTCAACAATATGTCGTTCGTCTTCATGTAAAAACTTATCCTTATCCATCCCCTCGGTTGAATCATCATCAACCTCATCCTTAACTCTCTCATCAACATAAATATCATCAATAGCACAAGGTTGGTCAGTTATAACACTCAAAACACTCCTGAAAACTAATCGAAATAGTGAGCGGTCGTCATCAATAAAAAAAACCAAATAAGAGTCGGGGTTGAATATCACAAGAAATGGTATACGGTTAAGAACTTAATTAGAGATTTAACAAGAAATTAATTCTAATGAAGTTGAAGTAACAAATGGGTGGAGAATTCCACCAACTTTAACAACACTAATTTAGACACCTAATTAATAATATTAACAATCAACGATTCACGAAACTAATGGACTCTAGGGGTGTGGAGATCGAATGTTGATTTTACTTGGGGTATTGTAGAATTGCTCATTACAACTATTAATCACAAATAAGCTAGGTCATCATAATTGATGTTAATCTTCTTTTGATCTCAAAACATCCTTGCATAGAATCTCCTATCGGTCTCATCTATATAACATTCAAAAAACCCAAAACTTTAGATCTACAATCAAGTAACCTAAACTACAGCTATTGAACAGATTACCCACTTATATTGGTCTCTTTCAAGCCCTATTACAAGATCGAAACTAGAATAAAGTTGGCCACCTTAATTTATTAAATAATCACTCGAAAATTAGTCAAATCTATGATTAACAACCATAAAACAGAGCATTTCAACTAATCCACTAAATTAAATCAACACCCAACCCCATAATAGTACCCCAAGAGTTTGGGATTTTAGCCACACATTGCAGAGTGTAACTAGATTATACCTTGCAAGAAATTAGCCATGGGTAGCATTCAATTGAGTATTTAATAACTAACCCACTTCAAATTAAACCTCAATTTTCCAAATTCAAGTTCACAAAATTGAAAACTTCCACAATAAAAGTATTATTTCTCAAAGTAAAAAGTTTCTCTCTCTAAAATGTTCAAAAGATCTCTCTCTTTTTTGACACCCTCTTTGTCTCTCCTCTGGGTTATTTATAGTTTCCCAAAAGTTTGCCAAAAATTAACTCTGCTTCTCATTCGGCGACGTTAGTTGAGTTTGCTGACTTCATTCGGCGAATCGTCCATCTTTCTTTGGTTCCCCTTGTTTTTGCTTCATGCTTCAGGTGTTTCAGCCTTATTCGGTGATCCCGTTTGAATTCACTTTTGTCAACTTGTCAAATCGCCAATTTCCACCTCGTATCACCCATTGGACCATCATTTTATCTACTAGCACTATTAGATTCGGTGATATCTCCTCACTACGCCTTTTATCCTTTGGCAGATTGCCGTTCTTGCCTCATCTCACTATTTTACTTTGAGAATTAACTCCATGTACAGTCACTTAGTCAGTCTCAGGTTTATTTCGTGACTCGCCCTTCTCTTTAGGCGATCACTGATGCGTAGTTTGCACACTATTTTGGATTTTTGGCCATTCTTTTAAAAATCAATACTTGTCTTCTCCAATTTCCTTCATAGCTACAAATCATTAACATTTAATCAGAATAAGACAATATTAGGCATTTAGGACACCAATTATTGAGCTAAATGGACCTTAAATGAGTGAAAATCTACCACTCATCAACACCCCCAGCTTAAACTTTTGTTTGTCCTCAAGTAAATTAAGAACACAAAAATCTCAATAAGGAGGTCTACAATAATATTCAATTAGAGATAACATGAAAGTGTTATAGCATGACTACTCTCAAAAACATTTTACCCTAAATCATGATCAAAAAGCTTCAAATGATATTAGTCAGTGTCAACATAAGCTCAAGCTCACTTTGGCTTCTTGTCTAATGCAAGAACATATTTCAACAAATGCATTCAAGTGACCTCACAACAAGAAAGATTTCATGCTCTCACAAAGCATATTCAACAAAGATGTACGGAATCAATGCAACTCACTCTGTCAAAAGAAAAGCACATGCAAGCTTTGTCCCATAGATTGGCCCATATTGTTCAATCATCACATAAACTATTTCATGCAAGATATCAAGGGTCTTTTAGGCTTGTAATGGGGCTGAGGGTTAAGGTTAGGCATGTAATGCAGATTGAGGGTTAAAGATAGGCTTGTAATGGGGCTAAGGGTTAAGGTATGGTCAATTTTGATAGGTAACTTTACCTTTCCAAAGCATTATTGCAATCATCATCATCTTTTCACACGCTTTTTCCTTCATTTTCATTTGAGAAATCAAACTTTGACTTGTCACTCACTTTATTTCTAATCCTCTTTATTTAATTCAATTCTCTTTTCCATTTCATTTCTCAAAAGCATCTTCATCACAATGAATCTTTTTTTTAAAGGAAGGGTTCCTTCTTTTTGTAACAACTTTCACAGATGGGTCTCATATCATATTTCTTTGACCTTCACTTGGCTTTCATTCTTCATTCCTTCCTTTCCACACCCCCAACTTAGCCTTTTGGCCTAAGATGTCTATCCAAACATAATAATGCTTTGAAAAGGAGTTTTTGGTGAGAAGGTACGAACAATTTGGGTCAAGAGGATTTTGTTTTTGTTTGTGCCAACAAATAGGTTAGGCTCAAATGGTGCAAACATGGATGCACATCCTCACAAGGTAGTCACAAAGGATTGTGGAAAATTGTGTTCCCTCTTCGAATTGTTGTCCAATATCATGTGTCACATCCACCGAGATTTAAATTAGTTGTACTAACAAGGCAAATTCTAGGATTCCACGTACATGTTTTCAAGTAAAACCTCACCCCACATGGCAGTTCAAGAAACACTCATTTAGCATATTCCAAAATGATCAAAAGCGTACATGTGATGTTCATGGCAAGGCTCATATCAAAATCCAGCTAGTAAGCAAAAGATTCAAAGAGATCGCTCAAAAGTTTAACTACGTCAATTTCATTCTAACAACACAACATTATACATCATGCTCATCATTAGTACTATTCAAGACGTTGATATTGAACACAATCGATCCTCAAATTGTTATAAATGAAAACTTAAAGAATTTCACAATTTCAAACTTTTAGCGGTTATAAACTAATAAGAGATCATGAAATACAAAAGACACATTTTAACTAAAAAAACATTAATGAACTCAATAGGGGAGATATTAGCCTAGAGGCCCTCACCCCACCCAAAAAGGAAAGCGCAATGTCCTTAATGCATATAAATATCATAAAGAGATGAGGATAAAAACACTCCATAAGCATTCACTAGGATTGACATTCACTGACTTGTTCAGTGAATCATTCAGTGAGAGTAGATCGCTTATGGGTCATGTGCTTCGGCAAAATATATCTTGCACTTTGGTGCACTTCACCGTGTTCGCCAATGCACTTGGGTGAATCATTGTTCTTTCCCTAGATGCTGCCAAATTTACTAGTGGGTTTCTCATTTTTCATGCATGATTAGGCAAACTCTAGTGAGTTCGCCCAACGGCATCCATGCATCACCTAATAAGTGATGCTCATCATCGAAATAGATAGTAAGCATCTAAAGTTGATCCCTCTGTTAGGAAAACTCTTTGGAGCTTCACTTACTATACCCAGCAGATTGTAGAGTTGCCTTCTCCATCACCCATCATTGTGCAAAATACCTGCACATTGTGACACCCACACTATTGAAAACAACTATCACTTGGGATACCTCCCAAGAAGCTCCTAATTAACATCCCGGTATGATGTGGATATGTTCTTCAAATATCATCTAAATACACCACTTCAACAACCTGCACATCATGATCTTCTCCAAAGTATACCTTCAACCTTCGTCCATTGACTTTGAATCTCACCCCATTTGCATCTTCAATTTTAATCGATCCATTTCCATACACTCGTGTGATAGTGTGCGACATGTACACTTGGATTAAATCTTGCCTGGGAAGAGTTGCATCCTTGAATTGAAGAGTAGGACTAACTCCCCCACTCAAAACTCACAAGGTAAAATCTTATCATCATGCCATCATTTAACCTTATCCTTATATTGGGTGGAGCTTTCGTAGGCTTGCAACTGAAATTCATTCAGCTCAAACATTTGGTACACCCGATTTCTGCAGGCTACATCCCAATTCAGATTTATCTTCTTCAAGATCCATAAAGTTTTGTGATCTAATTCTACCGGAAGATGACAAGATTTCCCAAACACTAACTTATAGGGAGACATACCAATAAAAGACTTAAATGTCGTACGGTAAGCCCAAAGTGCATCATCAAGCTTGTTAGACCAATCAGTACGATTGACATTTCTAGTTTTTCCCAAGATGTTCTTTATCTCTTGATTATACACCTCAACTTGTCCATTTTATTGGGGGTGGTATAGTGTTGCTACCTTATGCTTGACATCATATTTTTAGAGGAGGACTACAAATTGAAGGTTACAAAAATGTGATCCGCCATCACTTATAATGGCCCTTTGGGTACCAAACCGTGTGAAGATATTCTTTTTTAGAAACTTTGTGAATCTTCATGCTTTATTGTTTGGTAATGCCATTGCTTCCACTCACTTGGAGACATAGTCAACTTCTACACGGATGTACTTGTTCCCAAAGTACTAGGAAAAGGACCCATGAAATCAATCTCAAGGATTTGCGGAAGTGGTGGTTCATGCCTCCTAGATATACTCCCTTGTATTTGACATGGACACAACACTTGCAAAATGCATGAGCAACCTTAAACATCGTAGGACAAAATAGCCAAATTGCAAAACTTTGGAGGTTGTACGAATGCCCCCATGATGACCACCAGCTGGCGAGGCATGGCATGTCTCAAGATTTTCATTCACTTCCAATTCCGGCACACAACGCCGAATGATATTATCAGTACACTATCAAAAAAATAAAGGTTTGTCCCATTTATACTTCTTCACATCAAATAGGAATTTCCTCTTTGGATGACTACTCAAATCATCAGGAAACAACCCGCACACAATAAAATTAGCAAAATTAGAATATCAAGGAACAGATGGTGTAGAAATTACCATTAACGATTCATTCAGGAAGGGATCATCAATTCCTTTCTCTTCAGCTACTCTAACATACTCTTCCAACCTTGAAAGATGGTCAGCTACTTGGTTTTCACACCACTTCCTATCTTTCACTTTAAAGTCAAATTCTCAAAGGAGTAACACCCATCGGATCAGCCTTGGCCTAGCCTCTTTCTTTAGCATTAGGTATCTTGAAGTTTCCTGATATATGTGTACAACCACTTTGGTACCCAAAAACTATGCTAAAAAATTCTCAAACTCATAGACCACAACGAACAACTCATGTTCCATTACGGTGTAATTCTTTTGAGCACAATTCAGTATTTTGCTAGCATAATAGACAGGAGGGAAGAACTTGTTTTTGCATTACCCAAGAACGGCAACAAAAGCCAAGCCACTAGCATCGCATATCATTTTGAAAGGGAGATTCCATCGGGTGCAATAATTATGGGAGCTGAGATCAATTTCTCCTTGAGTGTTTTGAAAGCCATCATAGAAGAATTATTGAAAACAAAAGTTCTCCCTTTCTCCATAAGTTTATACAATGGAATCACACTCTTGGTGAAATCTTTAATGAACAACCTATAGAACCCAACATGACCAAGAAAACTCCTCACGACTTTTACCGAAATAGGGGAGGTAATTTTTTTATCACTTGAATTTTGGCTTGATCAACTTCAATACCATTCCCAGAAATTTTGCGCCCAAGCACAATTCCCTCTTTCAGCATAGAGTGGCATTTTCCCGAGTTAAGGACCAACTTTGATTCAACACATCTTTTCAACACCATCTCCAAATGCCTCAAACATTCCTCAAAAGAATATCCAACGACATAAAAATCATACATGAACACTTACATGGAGTCCTCTACCATATATACAAATATTGATAGCATACATCGTTGAAAGAACAAAAAATTGTCAACTTCCACTAGCACATCATAGACTACACCCACCAGTTTCTTTATAGAACGATCAGCCATTAAGAGTCTCATGTTTGTTGGTTTTGGTTTATCAAGCCCAAGCTTATTAAATATCATCAATGGAATCAAATTTATACTTGCACCAACATCACATAAAGATTTTGCAAAAGTACACATACCAATGCTGAATGGGATAGTGAAAGCTCCCGGATCATCTCTCTTGAGGACATCATTCATTACCATTACCTTCCCACATGTTTGCGACATTTCAATTGTTTCACAATATATTACCCTTTTATTTGTCACCAACTCCTTCATGTATTTGGAATAGCTCGACATTTTGGTCAAGGTATCCACTATGGGAATAATCACTTCCAAATCCTTCACTATTGCCACAAACTTTTGGAGTTTTGCATCGTAATTTTTCTTCCTCAATCTTTGAGGAAATGGAGGTTTGATCTTGATTAGAGGCAATGTAGATGAATGCTCAACACAACACTTTTTTTATATTTGTCTTTGGCTCCTCTTTCACTTTTTTTTCTTGAGCTTTATCCGGTTCCTTAGGTGATTTGTGATCGGAAATCACCTCTTGAGCATTCACTTTGTCGGGCCTTATGATTTCTTGCAATGCCTTTCCAGTTCTAGTAATGATGGATGAAACTTGGAGAGAGTTTCGTTTATTCAACTTTGCATTAAATGAATCACTCTTATAAGGATCAGCATACACTAGAGCGGTTAGTTGTCTCATATTTTCTAAAAGTGACTTGATGGAAGATGCATGCGAGACCACAGTGGTGGATAAAGTCGAAATGTCACTCTTCAATCCTTGCAAAATCATATGTGACCCCTCCACCTTGTTCAAGATTTTTGTCAACAAATCATCGGTTTGAGTTTTCCTTGGTTCATGTGGAATGAAAGAATGTTCATAACTAGCATCTTCACATTATCTTTCGAAACATTTATCATCAATTCGGTTAGTCCAACCTTGATTTTAAACTAGCTTTAGATGACTTGGCGGAAAACCCTATGATTTTTCACCTCTCATGCATACCTTTTCATTGTACCCACACTGGGATATTGCATTTGTTGAGTTTTCTCAGCCTCTAAAAGTGTGCTCGATCTTATAACATTTCAACCTGAGAAATCAACCTAGCAATGTGTTTGTCACGCTCTTGGTTATTTTCTTCTTGCTTCTTGAATGCCCCAAATGTGGAAGTGGCAAAAAATCATCACTCGTATACCAAGCTTTGTTGATTTTTGTCATCTCATCAAGCAACAGTTGCTTCACTGAATGGTTGCTTAATGATACCCCCTCGCAGAAGATAATCAACCAATCTCTTATTCACAATATCAAGAATTTGGTAAAAATATTGCAATAGCAACTCATCTAGAGAACCATGTTTAGGACATTGTAACAATACATCCTTGAAACGAATCCAAGCTTTATGTGGATGTTCCCACTCATTCTTTTAAAATTTTGAATGTTTTTTCTCAACTTCATAACTTTGGATGGAGGAAAGAACCTCTCAAGGATAATATTCAACCAACTCCTCCTATGGGGTAATGGACTTCCTTGGAAATTCAATCAACCATGTAGGTTCCTTCCGCATTAGAGAGAAGGGAAATAACCTCAGCCACATTGACTCTTGTGAGATACCTTCATTTGAAAACAAGGTGCACACATTTGCAAATTTATGGAGATACACATTAGGATCTTTGTGCTCTATACCCCCAAACAATCATCCCGCCTTGATGAGCTTTCACATTGGTTTGGTTATGACAAATATGATATCCTTGTACACCGGTGGTTAAAAATATTGCTCCCACTTTATTGGTGGTATAAGAAACCACCTCATCTTGTCTTCTAACATCATTATCTTACCCATGGAAACTAGAATCGTAGTCATTATGTGTATTCATTCTTACACCTACCAAGATATCACAACAAGAAATCCAAGTGTAACACTGTTCAACTACAAAACAAATTAATATGCAAATTACTTCTTAAACAAAATTCCTAACTACCATTCCGCGGTAGCTGCACCATATTTTATAACACTCAAATCATCCTCAAAACTAATCAAAAGAGTGAACGGTCATCGTCAATAAAAAAAAACCAACTAAGAGTCGGGGTCGAATCCCACAAGGAATGGTATACGGTTAAGAACTTTATTAGAGATTTAACAAGAAATTAATTCCAATGAACTTGAAGTAACAAATGGGTGGAGAAGTCCACAAACTTTAACAACACTAGTTCAGAAACCCTATTAACAATATTGAAACAATCGAGGATTCATGAAACTAATGGACTCTAGGGGTTTGTAGGTCGAATTTTTAATTTACTTGGGGTATTGTAGAATTGCTCATTTCAACTAATTAATTACAAATAAGCTAGGTCATCATAATTGATGCTAATATTCTTTCGATATCAAAGCATCCTTGCATAGAATCTCCTCCCGATCTCATCTATATGTCATTCAACACAACCCAAAACTTTAGATCAGTAATCAAGTAACCTAACTACAACTATTGAACAAATTACCCACTTATATTGGTTTCTTTTGAGCACCATTACAAGATCAAAACTAGAATTAAGTTGATAACCTTAATTCAATAACCAATCACTCGGAAATCAGTCAAATCTATTATTAACAACCATAAAAAAGAGCAATTCAATAAATCCACTAAATTAAATCAACACTCAACCCCATAATCACATCAAAGTGTTTGGGATTTTAGCCACTCATTGCAAAGTGTAAATAGATTATACCATGCAAGAAATTAGCAATGTGTAGCATGAAATTGAGTATTTAGTAACAGACTCACTTCAAATTCAACCTCAATTTCTAGATTCAAGTTCAAAAAATTGAAAACTTCCACAATAAAAGTATTCTTGCTCAATGGTAAAAATTTCTCTCTCTAGAATTTTTAGACTATTTCCCTCTCTTTTTTCACACACCCTTTCTCTCTATCAGGGATATTTATATTTTTCCAAGAATTAGCCCAAAATTAAATTTGATTCTCATTCAGCGACATTATTTGAGTTCACTGGCTTCATTTGGTGAATCGTCCATCTTTCTTTGGTTCACCTTTTTCTTGCTTCAAGCTTCAGGTGTTTGAGCCTTATTCGGTGATCCCATTTGAGTTTGCTTTTTTAAATTTTGGCTCATTACCAATTTCCACCTCATATCGCCCTTTTGGACCATTATTTTATATACCAACACTGTCACGTTCGGTGATATTTCCTTACTTTGCCTTTTTCCTTTGGCGGATCACTATTCTTCCCGCATCTCACCAATTTACTTAGAGAATTGACTCTCTGCACTGCCAACTTAGGTGGTTCCAGGTTTGTTTGGAGACTCGTCCTTCTTGTTGGGCGATCAATGATGTGTAACTTGCCAAGTATAACTTCTTTTATAGCTACAAATCATTAACATTTCATCATAATAGGACAGTATTAGGCATTGACAATACTAATTATTAATCTAAATAGACCTTAAATAAGTGCAAATCTACCACTCATCACTCAGCCACACCACTAGGTGGCTTACCTCTCGACTTGAATATAGGCACAAACTCTAGCATATCGTGCAGCGGAACCTCACCCTATAATATAGTAATACTAATGGACCGTAGCTATCCCACATCAACCCAAGGAGTATCAAGTCACCCCTCAAAGCAATCAACTCTGCTGAGCTACACTCGCTCTTCTACCTAGCCTCCATCTTAGCCATGAGGTTATCTAACCTCTTCCCATATGATGCCAATATGTTTTGATATTGAACCATATGTCCTCTAACGGGTAGTAGTTCATCCTAAATGGCCCTCTCAATCAACTTGGGTATATCTATCTCTACCCTCGCTACTCTCGCATTCGAAGACCAGGCAAAGTTGCCCATTTGGAATATCATGTCCTGTGTAAAGAGAGGTCGGGATACGAGATCAGGTGCAGTAGTTGTGGAGGTAGAAGGCATAGAAGAGGGTTGAAGGGTACTTGGTTTCTCCATAGAAGGACCGGGCACCAACCTCAAGTGTAGGAGGGTCCACCATATGGGTAGTATCTGGTGGTGGTGTCTTCCTTCGAGCCGCATCATCTCTCAAATAATCCACCTCAATCCTTCGAATATCATTGGAAGAGAAGGGGTAATTTGGACATCTGTTCTCTACCTAAAGGCACTCCCATAGCCTCACATAAATGTGTGATCAAGAGGGGTAAGGGGAGAGAGGAATTCTCCTCATGAGCTCTCACTAGAATATCCTCTTTAATAATCACATCGACATCGATCTTTGTTTGATCAATGATGTTGTCAACTAAGACGGCCTTTGAAGGCGGAAGAAGAGACTCATTCTGGGATGGTATGAGATTGTTGCTAGTGAACGAACAAATATTTGGAGGTGATGTTCATATCTTTCTTCTCTATCCATTCTCTATTGCTCCATAAACCATCCATAGAGGAGAGATATCAAAAATAAGACGTGACAACTACCCCTTGAGTGAATCTAGGCATTGTTTCATGTGGAGCCTGTAGTACCAGTTATTGTCACCCTTAGTACCCAATATCTGATTTATTTTACCCGCATGGCATGGTACCATCTTGCCACGAACCTCAACCCCTTCCAACGACTTCCAAATTGTTCCATTTCTTTTCTTGGGCAAAGCCTTTGCTTAGGCCACATAGAACTCTTGTACCCACGCCAGGACGTAAGGAGGTCAAACTCTCATGAACCTCTCGAACCCATAAAATTTGATTGTTTCCAAAATGTCGGGGTATTCACTCATAACTCCATCAATAGAGAGTTGTATCTCCTCAAGAATCGTGGGTTCACTAGCTACTTTCAGCCTATTGAGTGCTCTTGGAGCTATTATAGGGAGAATTCAAGATGCACTCCCATTTGAGATTGGGTCTGATGCCAACTTGAACATTATGTGTGTCCTCTTCTTGGCTAGTTTTCTTCTTTGGTTTCTCACTCACACGTGTAGAAGAGCACGGAGTAGCTTGTTGTTGGGGAGCCTTAGAGGACTCATTGATAGTAATCCCCTTATTCCTTTTCAAAGGGGGAGGAAAAACACACTATCTCTCAGACTCACAATTGGAGGTCACAACTCTCTTTCTGTCCTTTCTGGCCATTTCCTGCAAGGCATAAAATTAAAAACATAGATCAGGTGAAGGTTAGTTGAAATCAAACTCAAAAACAAACACAGTTCAAAACCAGTTCTGAGGCTCGTCGACTGGGAAGATGATTGACCTAACAGGCTAGGTGTGCTCGCCAAAGTTGACAAATCACATTTTAATTCAACTCAGGCAAGAAGGGCGGAGTCATATCCAACTCGACGATCCGCCAAGTTTGTTTTGGCGGGCTAAGACAAGTCCATCAAAAGTGGCAGTGCTCAACTAAAAGGGACCGGCACAAAGGGCGATCTACCTGAATTTAGCGATTCACTAAGTTGGTAATATAAGCTCACCGAATGAGACAGTACTTATGTAATATTGTAAGGCAGTACTTATGTAATATTTTCAAACAGAAAAGGCTATTTGGAACTTACTCGAATATTCACCTAATCACCTTGGTGAGCGAAGACAAGCCATCATAACAGATAATTTCAGCCCAATGCATACTTTGATAGGATTTTAACAGTAACAAGCAACAATACTAATTACCCAATAAGTTTTACAATCTACCCACATGCTATTCTACCTATGGGTACTTAGAATTCCCCCAAATTTTAAAAGTATTGCCCAAATTGATGATTTTCCCTAAATAAAGTCGTCACCCTATCTATCATTGGACAAATACAAGTCTTCAGGGCAATACATGGAAAATCACACTTCACCCAAATTCAATTTAAGCAAGACCCAGCACATTCAATGACTCAATTTAAAATTTTAACCTTCACAATCAATTTAAACAATTTTTATGCACTAAATCAACTATTCTAACTCATGGGCATAGTTCAATCATCAACATTTAGCAAGACCTAATCAAACCCGACATCCCAACAATTATATAATACGAGACCCAGAACACACACATCAAGTTAAGCAAAAATATTAAAGAAAGCCTCAATAACCAACAATAGATAAGACCACTAAGCACAAAATCGAGGGAAATGGGTCTCAGATTTAGAGGCAAACACCACAATGAACTCCAAGAACAAAATCCACAAATATGAGGTCACACAAGTAAAGAACAATGGGTAGGGGAGTTTGGGAAGTGAAAGATATAAAAAATATGAAAGGTTGTTTTTTAAAAACTTGAAAAGACTTTTGGCCTTTTTATGTCAAGCGCACTTGGTGATATAGGAATAACGTCACCGAAAGCATTCGACGAATCACCAAAGGAGCTTAAGCTCGCCAATGATGCCTAAACAACTTTCAAACATGATAGACAATTTGGTGGACCCGATGTAGTTTGCCTACGGTGATTGGGCAAATCACTGATTTGGTCCTTAATCGCCAAAGTTGACATTACAATTTTTCAAAATTCTTGGCTCAAAGGGAGAACATGAAGATGTCCTCCCAATCATCTCGTCGCATCACCGACTAGGTACTTTCATCGGTTATGCATCCTTTCAACTTTTCAACTTCATTTCAACCTACACTCACAACACCCATTTTTGAAAGCACTAAAATAAACGTTTGTTGCCTCCCAAGAAGTGCCTTATATAATGTCGTGGCACGACACAATTATTACTCATTAACAATCATTTTTGGGATTTAGGACGGTGTCACTAGGCAACTTTCCTTTTTTCCTTAGATTTAGATAGATGGAGATCTGACACATTTGAGTTTCCAACTACTAAATTGATACTGAATGGGAAGTAACCATTTGAGTCAAAGTGGAAAAGTCATTATTCAAATCCTTCAACACTTTTTAAACCCTTCAACCTTATTGAAGATCTTCGTAAGCATATCCTCGGTTAGGTTTCCCTCCGGTTCACCTGGTTCCTTTGGTTTAGGGCGATCATGAGGTGGGACATGCTTATCTTTTTCAGCTTTCCTATCTCTCAAATTGCCACCTCGATCTCTCTAATCTCTCCAACCATTATCTTGATCATTGTTCCAACCTTGGTTCGCACCCTATCTATGGTAGTTAGGATGAGAACCACACAATTTATTTCCCATGTAATTGACCTCTTCATTGTACAATGCCTCAAACTTGGCATTGAAAGCACTAAAATAAACGTTTGTTGCCTCCCAAGAAGTGCCTTATATAATGTCGTGGCACGACACAATTATTACTCATTAACAATCATTTTTGGGATTTAGGACGGTGTCACTAGGCAACTTTCCTTTTTTCCTTAGATTTAGATAGATGGAGATCTGACACATTTGAGTTTCCAACTACTAAATTGATACTGAATGGGAAGTAACCATTTGAGTCAAAGTGGAAAAGTCATTATTCAAATCCTTCAACACTTTTTAAACCCTTCAACCTTATTAAAGATCTTCGTAAGCATATCCTCGGTTAGGTTTCCCTCCGGTTCACCTGGTTCCTTTGGTTTAGGGCGATCATGAGGTGGGACATGCTTATCTTTTTCAGCTTTCCTATCTCTCAAATTGCCACCTCGATCTCTCTAATCTCTCCAACCATTATCTTGATCATTTTTTCAACCTTGGTTCGCACCCTATCTATGGTAGTTAGGATGAGAACCACACAATTTATTTCCCATGTAATTGACCTCTTCATTGTACAATACCTCAAACTTGGCATCTTTCTGACACTACTCACTACTTGTTCAAACTGCATTTACCATTTTCAATCCACCACCCATGAAATGTTTGGATAGAAAATCAAGTTGGATCATAATTTTAGCCATGTTTTCATCACGCTCATGATCCTTTTCCATTGGTTCCTTTCTCATGACCCATAATTGAGAAAATACTTTATCATCTCTTGTATGCCATGCTCGCTTTACTTTAGTCATATCATCTAACAACAATGTTGCCACATCGAACGGTTGTCACATCAGCTCTCCTTGAATAAGTTGATCATCCAAGCCCTTGTTGAGTAAATCAAAGCTAAAATAAAATTATTGCAGCAAAAAATTGTCTAGAGCACCATGTTTTGGACATTGTAAAAGCAATTTTCGGAACCACAACCATGTCTCATGAATAGGTTAACTTCCCACTCTTTTAAAGTTCTGGATGTTGTCCCTAAGCTTGACCATTTTTAGGGAGGATATAATCTATTTAGGAAAGGCTTGGTCAACTCCTCCCAAGGAGTGATAGACTCATTTGGCAACTCAACCAACCATCTAGTAGCTTCTCCCAATAAGGAGAATGGGAATAATCTCAGCCGAATAGATTTTTATAAGATGTTTGTGAAGAAGAACGACCCACAAATATCCACAAAGTTTTGAATATATTCATGAGGATCCTCATGATCTAAACCTTAAACATTTCTGTCATTTGGAGAAGCTATAGCATTGTACCGGTTACATGGAACATTGCCCTCCCTGTTGTGGGCGGTAACGAGATAGCTCCATTGGTTGCAATGACATTCATGTGCATGTCATTCAAGTCACCCATTTGATCATTTTCCCATAGTGACTAGCGTCATCACTACCATTATTACTCATGTTAATACCTACAAATAGGCAACACAACACACCAACAAACAATCTACTACAACTCAACAAGTTTACAAACTAACTTCACTAATTGAATTCCTAATCACCATTCCTCGACAGTGGCGCCAACTTTTTTATAACACTAAAATTATCCTCAAAAACAAGTAATAGAATAAACGGTCGTTGTAAAAATATCCAACTAAGAGTCGGGGACGAATCCCACAAGGAATGGTATAATGATAAGAATTAAACTAGAAAAATAAGAATGCGGACCTATTCATTGTTGCACGTTAAGACAAATGGGTGGATGATTCCACCAAATTTACTAAAATAGTTTGTGGAGTATAAAGTGTCAAAATTATATTAAACAAAAACTTAGAAATTCAAGCAATTAAGAAGTAATCTAGGGATGCGGGTGTTGTAATTGATGTTACGTAAAGGGAAAATGTGTTGCTCGATAGTATTAAACAATCTTGGATAGGTTGAATCATCTTCAATGATACTAATCTTTTGTTTATCTCATAGTACCAATTCATATAATCTCCTTTCGGTCTCATCTATGTGACTAACAAATAAACCCATTACCTTACAAAATCTCTCTTTTCAGCAGATTTGGGCAAATAGATTTGAACCATAATCTCTCTTTTGAGCAAACCATAGAAATCAAACCTAAATTCCATGCATTAAGCTAATTACCCACTCAAATTGATATTTTTCGAGCATCAATAGGATATCGAGAATAGGATTAAGTTTGAAACCTTAACTCATGAATTAACCCCATGCTATTTAGCCTAAATCCTTGAATGAAAATTAATAAAATAGAGCAAAACACAATACTTATTACATAAATCAACACCCAACCCCATTTGCACACTTAAAATTGGAGTTTTCGCCACACATCATAAAAAGTAAAGAAATTATACCTATGATCATAGCAGTCATGGATGTGATAAAATTAAGCAACTATAATCATCACCCACTTTGATTTCAACTTCAAATTATCAATTCGAAGCCTGAAATTTAAAACCCCAAAAATAAAAATGTTTTTCACAAGGTAAAAAGTCTCATACAAAACTCTCAATGTCAAAAACTACAATGCCAAAAAGTTCTCTTCCAAAAGCTCTGAAAAACTATCTATTTTCTCTCTCCTTTGGGTTGTTTATAGTTTCTAAAATTTGGCCCAAAATTAGTTGTGTGACCAACTCGGTGACATTAGTCGGGCTCGCCAATCAAGATCATCAGATCGTTGTTTGTGCCTTAGCTCACCTTTATTTTGCTTTAGGCTTCAACTGTTTGAACATCAGTCACTGAACTCGATCGAGTCTTTCTTTCACATTCGTAGGTTTGCCGATTACCACATTTGTTCATCTTTTAAGCCTTCATTTTTTCATCAAAGTCCTGTCACCTTCGCCGATATGATGGTCATGTTGTTCTCCCTTCATCTTCGATGGGTCACCATTTAACTTTTTAGATCGTCGACCTGCCTTGAACATCTTCAATTGTGAGCACTGCCGCTTGTGTGAGGTCAAGACATTTGGGCGATCCAACCTTTCGGTTAGACAACTGCGAGTGTGCAGTTTCTACTTCTTTAATTGTTTTTGGCTTTTCTTTCATGTATTCATTCATGCCTTGTCCTTTAGTTTTGATAATCAAAATATCATAAGAATAGGGCATAATTAGGCATTGAGGACAATAATTATTGAATTAAAAAAGCCTCAAATGAGTGTAGATCTACCACTCACTACATATCAGGAGGGTAAAATGGTAATCTTATAAAAAATATTAAAAATGACAGACCAAGTCATTACATGGATATATTATCCAATTTCGAACTAATGTGCAAATGAACTTAATTGACTTCCTATTTATGTAATAAAAAAAGCTTCTACGTAAGTTACTTGCAAGTTACCTATTTTATTGGAAGCTTGTCTTATTGCAAGCTTCTCCGATTGTAAACTTATTCAATAAATTGTGTAATGAAAATCTACAATACGGTCTATTTATAGCAATCTTCATCATGGTTTTGTGCTGTTTGAATTTCTAGAAATTAAATTCATAATTTTCATAGATTTTATCACATCATCAAAATCAAGGAATGTGAAAGAAAATTCATTATATTTTTAACAACAACATACCATTATAGTCCAACAAAGTGGGTCCAGGTAGAGTGTACCTCTACCTACACTCTCTACCTCAAAGGTAGGGAGGTTCTTTATTATAGACCCTTGACTCAGGGAGAAACAATCTAGAAAAAAATAGAAGTACAATAAAGACATATGACAACAAATAAAATATAGTAGTAGAGTAGAAACTATAACAAAATAATCTTCTAATCATGGTACAAGGAATCAAAAGAAAAATCTGAAGGACCAGAAACTACAAGAAAAATAGCATGACTACTAATATGACCATACAACAAGATAACATACTGCTACCTACTAACCTACGATCCCCTAATCTAAGATCTACATGCCCTCCTATATAGGGTCATGTCCTTGGTAAGCTACAATTTATTCATGTCTCATTTGATCACCACACTCAATACTTCTCTGGTCTACCCTTGCCTCTCCTAAAAGCATCCAAACTCATGTGTAGCTTCTCTTTTTCACGTTCCCCAACTGCCCTCGTCTTATCTTTTACTGAATCTACTACCACCTTTTTTTAGATATTTTCATTTTTAATCTTATCCTACCTACTATGCTCACACATTTATTAGAACATCATCATTTCTACAACTTTCACCATCTGAATGTGAGAGTTTTTGATTGGCTAAAATTCATCCCATACAACATAATTTCTCTAACCACCAAACTATAGAACTTGAATTTATGTTTTGGAGACAGCTTCTTATACTTTTAATACAAATTATCTCAATTACAGTTCTAAATTTGTAAAAAGAAAGTCTTAAATTTATGTGATTATGATATGTAGACTTTTATGCTTTTTCCTATGACATCGTAAAGCAAAATGGAGTGAAAACAAAGGCGCCAAGAAGTGCAAGTTAGGTGGGTATGGTGCATGATAATAAAGAACTCAACATATTTACACAATTTTCAAAATTTATTTAAAGCCAAACCAAAACGAACGGTTTGTTGTGGACATTTCACAAAACAAAATATTTATAGTAAAAAAGTAACAAAAATCCCTACATTATTCCATCTCCTTCCTTTCCTCTTTGTTTTCCATTTCCTCCTCCATTGTGAGAACAAATTCATACCAGAAATAAGTCAAAAAGTTGAATCGAAGCAACCCTAAATGGGGTTTTTGATGGAGATTTTAAAATAAGAGGTAAATTGATTGATAAAATGATGGGATCCTTATTTTGCAATTTCCAGATAAATCAAGGATCTTTTCATTTGTTTCATTCTTCTCTTCTTTATTTTTTTTCCAAAATAATTTCTATTTTTTCATTTATTTAACGATTTTTTTGTATTTTTATAGGTTCTTTAACCAATGTTTTTTTCTTCTTCAAATAATTTAGTAATAAATACATTTCTTGTTATTCTGTCTAGTTTACGATGAAATAGGTTAGAACAATGCAGAATATGATTAAAAATATCTTACCCAAATGAAATTGAGTGACTTTTTTTGTTATTATGGAGGAAATTTCTTTCGATTTAGCATTTGGGGGTGTGGATGTATTGGTTTTTAGTCATCGATTATGAATAAAACTAACTTATATAATACTGTTCAATTTGGGCATTGGTGGAATTATCTTTTTCCATGTGACCCTTTATTCGATCATATATAAATTGTGGTTGATTCTGTTTCCAAGAGGTATTAATTTGGGTTGTTATTGTTTGTTTTATATAGGACAACCTTTGATTTTTTTTGAGTGAATTGGATTAGCTGACAATGGAGAATTAAATTTGGGAAGCTGCATTATCTTTGAAATTAATAAAACACATATTTTTTATGAAATTTGAAGGGACCGAACAATGTTGTCTAAAGATGAACATCAATCGATCCCACTGTCTGTATTGCTGAAGCGGGAACTAGCCCAAGAGAAGATTGAAAGACCCGATATTTCTCATGGTCAAGCTAATCAGATCAAGAAAGGAGAAGACTTCACCTTCCTCAAGCCCGAATGCCAACGGGTTTTGGGAGATCAAGTCACTACCTTTTCGGTTTTTGGGGTACGTTATTATGTTTCTATCTTATGATTTTTACAAGATGTTTTTATTTTCTATGGTGTAATGGAATTTATCATGATGGATGTTATCTTTAAAATTCTCATAGCATTTTTTATCAGCTAATGTTGTCATCCTTTCCTTAGGTTAACAAATTGTTACATTGAGCCATAAATTTCATGTTGACCTTTGATATGTTATGTAGTATCCTATATGTTTCAGAAAACTAGCCATGGTGCCAAAATTTGATGTTTTCCCCATTTGCCTTTCTTTAACTTATTTTCTATGTAGAATCAACAGTTATTTCAAGATTTCAGAGAAATACTTTAATTTCCCTTTTAAAATTTATTGCACGAAAAATATAATATTTGCAAACAATGCACTGTTGTGTTACATTTTCATCTACAAATTTTGCATGTTTGACCTAAAAAATTCTTGACAAATTGTTAAATATATGTAGTCACATGTCCTCTTTTTTGTATTAATATAATTGTTGTCATTTATATTTTTTTTCATTCCTTTTCTAGTTATTTGATGGACACAATGGGTCGGCAGCCGCTATATATACTAAAGAGAATCTATTCCAGAATGTATTGAGTGCTATTCCCGCAGACCTTAATAGATATGAATGGGTTGCAGCATTGCCTAGGGCTTTGGTTGCAGGATTCGTCAAGACAGACAAAGAATTTCAAGATAAAGGTATTCGTTTTTTATATATGTAAGGAAGCTATTATAAATCTTAACATGAAGTTTCCATGATGTCACGACCCAAAAAATGAGGTCACGATAGCACCTACTAAATCCTACCAACAGGTATGTCAACCATTATTCAAAAACAAACGATAATGGGCCTACGGAGAAAAAGAAGTAGAACAAAGCATAATAAGACAGTTCAAAGAAAAAGTAATGGAAATAAAAAGAATATATATATATATATATATATATATATATATATATATGACCCTTGAACAAGGACAAAATACAAGATCCATAAAAAAACTTGGTGGATGCTACTGAAAAACTACTACAAAAGATCGTGCACAGACTAGACATATAAAAGAAATACAAATATTGGCTCGAAATACAAAATACGAGTCATAAATATATATAAACAGATGAGTCAACCATAAATGCAACTAAGCTCACCCTCAATCTCTGAAATGTCAACTACAATAGCATGAGGATCAACGGGGTCGACTAGCGCTCACATATACATTAAGAAAAAAAGGTGCATAGTGCAGTATGAGTACCAAATCAACCTGTACTAAGTAGCTTCATAGGCTGACTGGGCTTGCGATTGAAATAACATAATAACAAGTAAGTAAACAACGGGTTAATAAGGCAAAAATAAAGGAGTGGCTAGTCCTGAATCATAATAAGGCTACTAAACATATGTGGCAAAAGCAATAAAGTCATATAAACTTAATTGGACCTCCATAACCCAAGAAGGTACAAAGAAAGACATGCAATAACAATCAAACAATTAATAACCTAACCAAACCCCCATAAACCCATCGACTACACACAAATCTACACTACAAGTCTCAACTCAAAAATGATGATGAAAACCTTCCCAGAATCTGGAATCGGGATAACACCAGAATATGACATTGGGATAACACCGGGTGGTCGCATCTATCGTAATTTTACATCTAAAAATCCCGTCCTTCCCAAAATATTACATTGGAAATCTTTGAAATAACCTAGCACACACAAAAATATTACATTGGAAAAGTTAGTCCTTCCAAAAATCTTACACCAGAAAGACTTATCGAAACCTAGCTCATTACTGAAACTTACATCAGAATTGCTAGTCCTTCGCAAAATTTTACATCAGAAAACCATAGAAACCAAGTCAATCTCAGAATCTTACATCAGAATGAATACACAATAACCTAGTAGCTCACGAAATATTACATCACAGTTGTGCAGAACACTAACATATCCTGGAATCTTACATCGTAATAGCGACAACAGTAATTAGCCCCTCTCAAAATTGCACCTTGGGTCAGGTGTCTTACAGAAAGGAATAGGGTCCTGAATGAGTCTTGGTAGTTATCTCACCATAACCATCCACTCGCACATACTAGTAGGGCTATCCAAAATTCACAACCCATCTCAAAAGGATGTATCTAGCCCAATCCATTTTAGAATCCATCCCCACATGCCAGACAAGCTAACATCTAAGGAAAATACTAGAAAACCTAGGTTAAGGGTCAATAACATCAATAATAAGGTTATTGGAGCTTAAACACAATTCACCAGAACAAATATAAGATCAACTACTCATGATTAACCCAATAGATCTTGATAAAATAACAACACAACTAAATCAATAAAATCATAATAAAAACAAGTACTCATGCTAAATAACAGCCTAACACTTAGCAAATTCTTATTTGAGGATAATCAACAAGCAAGGTTTAAGGATATTAAGTTGTAGTCTACCTCAAGCCAAACACGTTCAATCCAAACCTCTAAATCTGTATTTTTCCCTTTTGAGATGCCTCCTAACAATGTTTAACTATTAAAATAGTGATCCTGATGTCAATACAATCATTTTGACACCCATACTACAAAAATTGATTTTGGGTCTAAAATTGAGCCAAAATGACATTGTACCCGCACAAGGAATCAAAAATTGACTCCATCAATAGGTCCCAACAAGCTCAAGGAAATTGTGTGTAAATATGGGCATAATCCGAGCTGCAAAACACTTTAAAACAGCCCAACAAGCAACAAGCTTCACAATACTCATTACTAACTAAATTTGACAATTTAAACGAAAATTTTTGAGCTTAAGAGTGTGAATAGTGACCTTAATGATCTCCCCACACTAATCCCAGCTCTAAAATGATAAATCCCACAAATATTACTACAAACAGAGCTCTGAAACTTTTCTCTTCACTTATGAAAAGTGAAGAAAAAGAATGAGATATAATCTCCCAGTGATGATCCCAAAAGCGGGTAAGTGGTTGCTAAAGCGGAAAAATCATAGTTAGTCGGCTACTGCTAAAGAGGTCAAGGTCTGCTAAAGAAGCTACGACTAAATCAATTAAGGGCCGCTAAAATGGCTATCGATAAAGCGGTAGCATAAGCCAAAGTTAAGATGAAGTTATTCTCTAAACAGGTCCTCATGATTTGTTTTGAACCTCGTACAGATAAGTAAACTATGATAACCCACAAAATTCAATGTTCTGGACTGAATGAAGATATCCAAACTTCCATTTGAGGTTATATTGACAAAGAGTGGGTCCTACACCCATAACTCCATTTTTGTCAAAAAGCCAAACGGTAGGAGTATGGAAGTCTAGGTACCCAAATCAAAGATCTATCTATAGTAAAATCAATGCAATAGGCTAATTGAACAATCATGCTTGCATTCTAAGGTTTTTTTCCTAAAGTTTTGACCGAAATGAACTGTTCTAACTTCAAAAGCTCCAAAATAGAAAAACTTTCATAAAAACCAAACGAACGATCCGGTGACCAAACTATCAGTCCCAGCAAGTCATAAATGAATTGGGACTCTATAGTAAAGCCATAAATGCTAAAAATATTTAAATATCCACAACTAAAAGGAATTTCTACTTCAAAATTAAATAGTTAAGAAATATCTTAAGGCTCGAATAGGTGGAGATGTTGAGCTTGCAAGTCATGATTCATCTCCTAGGAAGCCTTTCAACTGGATGGTGTGTCCACTGAACCTTAACCACAAGAAAATCTCTCGAGCACAACAACTTAACATCCCTATCCAAGATAGCAACTAGCTCCTCCAAAAAGTTCAAACGATCATCTTGCTGGACTTAGTCATACCGAAGCACATGAGACTTGTCAGAAACATATCAATGAAGTATTGACACATGGAAAACTAGATGAACAACTGAAAAGTCAAGTGGCAAGTCCAACTCATAAACAACACCTCTAACACCTCAAAGGATCTCAAAAGGCTTAATATACCTGGGGATAATCTTATCCCTCCTCTCAAATCACATCACGCCCTTCAAAGGTGACACTAAGAGGAACATAAGATTACCAACATCATAATTGAAGGGACAACCTACAGTCAGCATAGATTTTCTGCCTTCTCTCAGCTTCTCGTAGCCTGTCTTGAATAACTTGAATTCAATCTAAAGCATCCTAAAGCAAGTCTGTACCATGAGGCCTAGAATCCAAAGTGTGAAACCAACTAACTGGAGATCGACAATTCCTACCATACAATATCTCGAACGAGCTATCTAAATACTCGAATGGTAGTTGTGATTATAAAAAAACTCTATCAAATCCAAATAAATGATTCCACTATCATTCTAAATCAAACAGATAGGTTCAAAGCATATTCTCAAAAATTTAAATAGTCCACTTTTATTGCCCATCCGTATGTGGGTTAAATGTTATGCTAAGACAAACCCAAGTACCAAACTCCTCCTGAAATTCCCTCTAGGAGCTAGGATTGAATTGAGAACCTCTATCAGAGATAATAGACATTGCACCTTATGAAAAAAAAAAATAACGTCTTCCACATGGTTAGGAGCTAACCACTCGACACTGAAAGAAGACTGAATGGGAAAGAAATGAGTCAATTTGGTCAATCCATCCACGATGACCAAAATTCTATCAACATCGCAAGAAGTTTGTGGCAATCCCACAACAAATTTCATAGTGATCAGTTCCGACTTCCACTCAAGAATGGGTAATCACTAAAACTCACTGCCAGGTGTCAAGTGCTTAGCCTTTAACTACAGACAACATAGGCATTGATCTTAATATATTGCTATATACCTCTTCATATCGCTCCATAAGTAATGTTTCCTTAATTATCTATACATCTTGGTTGTGCCCGGGTGAATAGAATATCTAGAGTTGTGAACCTCCTAAAGTATCATTTGAATCACATCTACAACTCGAGGAACACAAATACATTGGCTAAATCTCAAATACCGTGTGAGTCTAAAGTCACCTCACCAGGATCATCGCTCCAAACTTTATCACCAATTTCCCTTAAACCATCATCATCAGATTGACAACCATGAATATGCTCAAATAGGGTGGAGCAAGCATCGCTACAAGCTAGAACTCGACTAGGATCGAAGATATATGCCTAACTAATCTACAGGCTAAGTGTTGGATGTCCAACGCCAAAGGTCTCTTAAAAATAGGAAAGAAGGATAGACTCCCCGTACTCACTACCTTCCGGCTCAAGGCATTTGCCACCATATTTACCTTGCCCGGATGGTATAGAATAGAGAGATTATAGTCCTTTAGAAGCTTAATCTACCTATGCAAACTCAAATTAAGATTCTTTTGGATCAAAATAAACCAAAGACTCCAATGATCTGTGAAGATCTCATAATTATCTTCATACAAGCAGTGCCTACAAATCGTATTAGTGAAAACTACAATTGCCAACTCCAAATCTTGAGTGGTGTAGTTGCGCTCATGCACCATAAGTTGCCTTGATGTATATTCTATAACATGGCCCTACTGCATCAGAGCACAACCAAATCAACATCAGATGTATCATAATACACCATAAATCCCTCACGCTCAATTAGAAGAGTCAAAATAGAAGTTATGGTAATCAAATTCTTGAGCTCTATAAATCTTGCCTCGCTCTTGTCTGACCACTCAAAAAAAAGTCAAGTCTAGTTAGACTGGTGAATGGTGCAGCTATAAAAGAGAAGCCCTTGATGAATCCATAGTAGTCTACCAACCTAACGAAACACCAAATCTTTAACACTAAGGTGGGCCTAGCCCAATCACGAATGGACTCAATCTTCATTGGGTCTACCATAATTACATGTTTGAATACCACATTCCCCAAGAAGGCTCTAGACTCAAGAAAGAACTCACACTGTGGAACTTGGCATAAAGTCATTGATCTCTCAATGCCTGGAACATAATCCTCAAATGTTGCTCATGATCCCTTTACTTCTTGCATAGAAAATAATATTGTTAATGAACACAATAATGGACGATTTTATATAAGGCCTGGAAACATGTTTCATCAAATCAATAAATATCGTTGGGCCATTGCTCAACTAAAAATACATCACTAGGTACTCATAATAGTCGTAACGAGTATTAAAATTTTTCTTAGGGATGTCATCTTCCCTAATTAACAACTATGATAATTAGATCTCAAGTCAATCTAATAAAACAATGTGGCACCCTAAAGCTAATCAAATAATTCATCGATATGAGGCATATGATACTTATTCTTCACTGTCACCCTATTTAGTTGCATGTATTCAATATATAAACGCATAGAACTATCTTTCTTCTTCACAAAGAAAATGGGATCACCCCAAGGTGAGAAACTGGGTTTAATAAAGCCCTTACACAAAAGATCCCAAAGCTGAATATTTAGTTATTTATGTTCAATATGTGTCATACGGTAGGGTGGAATAGAAATAGGATGAGTGATCGACTCTACATCAATAGAAAAATAAATATCACACTCAAGAATAAGGCCATGTAATTTCGTAGGAAAGACATTTGAGCACTCACGCACAATAGGGATAGAATAAACTCTAGGGACCTCCCTACTAACATCACGTACATAATCCAAATAGGCTAGGCACCTATTAGATACAAATCTCTGATCCCGAATATAAGAGATAATCCCAATTGGTGTGCGCTACATAAATCGTACCACACAAATTGAGGAACACAAGGCATGGCTAAGGTAATAGTCTTGGCAAAGTAATCTAGAACTACATGATAGGGTAATAATCAGTCCATTCCAAGAATAACATTACAATCTAACATATCAAACAAAATAAGGTCATATCATAAGTGGAACTCTCGGATCGTCACCATAAAAGCACTACAAACCTGATCAACTATTAATGAATCACCCACGAGAGTTGATACTTTCAATGAAACTGAGAAAAGGTTCAGAAAGAAACTCCAATCAATGAGAAAAATAAATAGACACATAAAAATATATAGATCCTGATCAAATAATGCAAAGGCCCACTGATGGAAAACTAAGATCGTACCTACAATAACTGAATCTTAAGCCTCAGCCTACAGCCAAGCAGGAACCGCATAGAAATGACCATGCCCACCCCTGGACTCAACTTCAGCTCTACCATATTTTCTTCTTGTTTGCGCACATCCTTGAGTACTCTAGACCCCTCCTATGAACCTAAGATCCTTCTCTACTTGGAGGTCATACAAGTCTATGCTTGGGTCAATATCTTGACGTTGCCATAATCAAAGTAAACTCTCTCACCCTAAGGTATATGTGGAAGACTATTTGATCCGCCCTGGCCTAAATTTGATAGGAGGCCTGAACTGGTCGGCAAAAAGTGCCCAATTATCTTCCCTTCAGATTGATAAGCATGCCGACCTCTGCTTGAGAAGCTTCTACCACATGATTGAGAACTACTATAGCTGCGTTAGAAGCGAGTGTTCATATTACTTTCCCTACGAGACTCATGATGGAGTTCCTCTATAGTATGAGCATTCTAAACTATATCTAAAAATGATCTACCCATCGATATGAAGGACTTTGTAGCAATCCAGAGCGGAAGCCTCGAACAAAGCACCAAATTCTTTCCTTCTTTGTAGTCAAAATCATAGTAGCATGTCTGGAGATCTCATGAAATTGGGTCACATAATCCAGTACTAACATGGAGCCATACTCTAGTCTAGTAAGTAGGTCTCTCAATCTGTCCATGATGCTATGGGGTATAAATTTGGTCTGGAAGAACTCAGAAAATTTCATCCAAGTTAAAGGAAAGGACCCTACTGGAATACACTATATGAATGTACGCCACCATTGTTTGGGTAGCTGTCTAACTGATATGCAGTATAATGGGCCCGTATGGACTCAACCCAACCCAAGCATACAACCTCTCATGACAAGTCAAGAACTCGTAAGCATCCTCTCTTGTAGCCTCTGAAAACCTTAGAGAAGCCAATCTCAAGAACCTTCCCAACATCTTCTACACCTCTATTATCATGGCGGCCTAAAGTGTCGTAGGCTGAGCAACAACATGTGGTGGTAATATTTCTACATTTGGAGCCACAATGAAAGGCTACACTCCTGGACCCACTTGATCCTGCCCCATACCCCCAGCACCGCTAATAGCTAAGTGATGGCAATTTGAAGGCCGAACACAACTATAGGACTGGGTGACAGTTGAGTTGGTCTCAGCCCCATTGACTGCTAAGGAATAGGCACATGTTGTGGCTCAATAACCAGATAAAGAGTCACCTCTCTAGATCGATCCTGAGCTTGTGCAATAGCTCGTGCACAACCTCGAGGTCAACCCTAGCCCTAACCCCAGTAAGGGCTCTACCTACTGTCTCAGGAGCATTGTCCTTAGCTGCGACACCTTTCATAGGCACCATTGACGAAAGGTTGAAACAAATGAGAATTCCATATACAAATAGGACTAAGAACGCACAATATGGAATCAAAAGAAAGAATCTCCCTAAAGATGTCCTATAGCCTCCTCAAGATAAGTTATAGACATCTTCGTACCAATCCACAGGACTCTAATAGATATTATCCTTGGACAAACTACACCACTGAATCTCAAGCTCTGATACCAACATTTCACGATCCAAAACTGGGGTCCTGATGACATGTACTAAATTCCACTAGTACGTAAGTCAACCCTTATACCAGAACAAATGATAATGGGCCTAAGAAAAGGATAAGTAGATCGAAGCATAATAAGATCATTCAAACAACAAAAATAAGAAGTAATATATATATATATATATATATATATATATATATATATCCCTCGAACGAGAAAAAAAAATACAAGATCCATCCCAAAAACCTAGTGGATGCTAGTGCAAAGCTACTACAAACAATCAAGTACAAACTAGACACATACAAGAGATATACACACTATCTGAAAATACAAAAGACTAATCATAAATATACAGAAATATATGGGACAATCACGTAAAATAACAAGCTCACTCTTAATCTCTAGAATATCAGCTACAACACCACGGGGATCAACAGGGTCGACTAGCGCTTGTATCTGCATCAAGGAAAAAGATGTCAAGTATAGTATGAGTACCAAAATAATGGATACTCAGTAAGCATCATAGGACGACCAAGCTCGTGATTGCAAACATAATAACAAGTGAGTAAATAATGAGGTAATAATGCAAAAATAAAGACATGGCTAATCCTGAATCATAATAAGGCTATGGCTGTAAATGGAGAAAGCAATAAAGTTCTATAAACCTTACAGGACCCCCACAAGCCCTAAAGTTACAAATATAGGCATAACAATAAAATCAAACAATTAATAATCTGGTAAAAACCTCACAAACCTGATAGGTACACACAAGAGCTACACTACAAGCCTCAACTCAAAAATGACCATGAACAGTGCCCATAATCTGATATTGGGATTACAGTGAGTAACATAGCATCTCCCAAAATATTATATCGGAATAGCCATTCCTTCCCAGAATCTTACATCATAACATATTGAAAGAACCTAGGACACCCAGAATTTTACATCGAAATAACTAGTTCTTCTCAGAATCTTACATTAGAAAGCCTAATTAAAAATCTAGCACATCCCATAAACTTACATCATAATAGCTTATCCTTACTAGAATCTTATATTAGAAAGCCTTATAAACGTCGGAATGACTACATAGAAATCTAGTAGTTACCAAAATCTTACGTTAGATCAGATGTACATACACTAGCATATCTCAGAATCTTACATCAGAATAGTGATAACACTAACTAGCCCCTCTCAAAATCTCACCTCGGGTCAAATTTCTCATAAAAAAGGAATAGGATCATAAATGATTCTAGATAGTCATCTCACAATAACAAGCCACTCACACATACTAATAGGGCTATGTGAAGGTCAAAACCTAGCTTGGAGGGTTGTGTCTACCCTAATACATTTTTCAATCTAGCTCCACGTACCATAGAAGCCAACATCTAAGGCAAATACTACCCAACCTAGGCTAAGGCTTATTACTAAGATCATTCTAGCCTATTCACAAGTTATAGGAGTAAATAGAACATTCAACTACTCATGATCAACCCAATAACTCATGATACAATCAAAACATGACTAAATCAATCAACTAACAATAAAAAGGAGAATCCTGCTAAATACCAACCCAACACTTAGCAAATTATCATCTAAAGACAATCAACAAGCAAGGTTTAAGAATAGTAAGTCATACCATACCTTGAAGCAAAACATGCATGCTCCAAACCCTTAAATAGATTCTTTTCCCATCTGAGCCGCCTCCAAATGATGCCACACTATCAAAATAGTTATGTTGGCATTAATACGATCATTTTGACTCCCATATTGGAACAAGCAAAAATCGGGTCTAAAATCGAGCCAAAATGTCAATGTGGGACCTGCACATGAATCACAAAATGAACTCTGTCCATAGGTTCCAACCAGCTCAATGAACATCTACCCCCAAATGGGCACAATCTAAGCTCTTAAACACTTCTAAACTGCCCAACAAGCAACAATCTTCATAAAACCCATTTTTAGCAAAATTCAACATTTTAAACGAGAACTTAGGAGCCTGAATAGCGATCTTAACGACGTCCCCATGCTAATCCCAGCTTAAATCTAAGAATTTCCATGAATATTGCCAAAAACTGACATCTCAAACTCTTTTCTTCACTTATGAAAAGTGAAAAAGAAGTTGAGTCAGATATAATTTGTTAGCGATGACTGCAAAAGTGGTCACTGCAAAAGCGGCCGGAGTTCGCTTAAGCATTCGGGCCATAATTGGCCGGCCATTGCTAAAGCGGTCAAGGGCCGCTAAAGCAGTTGCGTCAACAGCCTTGGCATCAACCAAAGCTAAGATGAAATCTCCTTGAATGGGTCCTCAAAATTCAATCAAAACCTAATGAACACAAACAAACTATCTACCCCACTAAATTTGATGCTTTGGACTCTACAATGATGTTGAAACTTCCGTCCAAGTTCTACTCGACCAAAAGTTGGTCCCACACGCAAGGCTCCATTTTTGCCAAAAAGCCACAAAATAGCTTGGAATGAGGCAGGAAGTCTTGGGACCAAAACGAAAGGTCCATCTAGACTAAAAATTGATATTAATGAACTAACGAAACATCAAAATTACATTCTAAGGTCGTTTACCTAAAATATTTGACCAAATTCAACCGTTTAAATTTTAAAATTTATAAATCATAAAAACTTGCATAAAATCAAATGAACTATCTAGTGACCGAACCGTCAGTCCATCGCAAATGACTTGGGCCGCTATAGGAAATCCCTAAACACTAAAACTACTGAAAATAGAGAAAATGACCTAAAGGGTCATTACAAATGAAAATATAAATGAAAGAAGAAACCTCGTCATTTAGATGATATAGTATTATTGTGTGTGCTTGATTATTATAATATTGTTACTATTGCTTCTAAACAATTCGATTTGAACCTATAACTCAAATAATGAATCTATGGGGTTTGCTATATAACTTGAAATGACCTATTGGAAGTTCTATTATAGTAGTTCTTTTTCTGTTGGATATCACGAATCTAAGAGGCAGGCCATTGAATTAGACTTTAACTTCTAAACTCTTGGATTCAACTATATATAAACTTGTATCCACCTTTTTATAAAGTGATCCAACATTACCTCTTTGTCTTTTGGAGGGTGAAATGTAGTAACATCACAAAAAAACCCGGAGACAATCTACTTGGAATGCGTCAAGTTGGAGTCTTTTCTTCTTTTATTTGCATAATTTTCCTACTTTAAATACAAGAGTTGTTATTTGTGTTTTGTTTCAATGCATTCATTTTCTCCAACTTATGTTACATACATTATTTAAGCTGGTGAATAGAAGGTTACGTTAACTCCTTCAATATAGTTATGCTTGTAATAGTCATATTTCCAATTACCTTCCTTACTTCATGATAGAATATCTTACGTAAAATATCAGTATAGTTTTTCCAAGTACTAGTATGAATATATACTATTATGAAGTTTTTTTATGTGACGTTGCAGCACAAAAATCAGGGACAACGGTCACATTTGTTATAATTGAAGGATGGGTTGTAACAGTTGCATCAGTTGGTGATTCTCTGTGTGTATTGGAATCTGCAGAAGGGGAAATTTATCATCTATCAGCTGATCATAGACTAGAGTGCAATGAAGAAGAGTGAGATTTGTGCCTTCTATGAGTTCAATAATTTATGAATATGGGATTACCTCTAGATTAACATTTTATTTATATATTTTGAATTAAATAGGAGGGAACGCATAACAACAAGTGGTGGAGAGGTTGGTCGGCTTAATACTGGTGGTGGTACACAGGTAACTTTTTATTAATGCTTGGACATATCATGAAAGAATCATGATATGTCCGAATTCACTATTTCCTTCTTTTGTGTTCTCAAAACATTTACAGAGTGTGGTAATTAATGGAAATGTACGACATGACATAATCATGTTTGGACCACTATATACCTCTTCGTAGCTACTTGCAATAGGAACTTCTGACTCATAATTTCCTTTATTAGCATGTCATAATTTTTATTTATGTTCTTTCACTTGTCTATTTTTGTTCTTATAATTATTTTCTTGAAGATGTTTGTCTTATCAATTGATTTCAGATTGGTCCATTGAGATGTTGGCCTGGTGGATTATGCCTCTCACGATCCATTGGTGATATGGATGTTGGCGAGTTCATTGTTCCTGTACCCTATGTAAAACAAGTGAAGGTTTGTCTATTATGTGCTTCCCCTTAGCATTTTCTGTTTTGGGTCCTTTGATCAAGTGTATATTTCCTTTGTGTATCTGCAATTATACATTTCAGCTTAAAAAACATTTAAGCACTTGATAAGGCTATTACAATTCTCACCACTTATAATTGTCCACATCAAATTAGGGAAGATGAAAGTGCAATTTGAAATATTCTAATATTGAAGTTGTATTGTAAATCAGCTACTCCCTCTGTCCCAATTTATGTTACTTACTTACCTTTTTAGTCAGTAAAAAAAAAATGACACATTTCTATATTAAGTAATAATTTAACTATAAAATGTTTATTTTATCCTTAATGAAATATTTTAATATTGAAGTTGTATTGTAAATCAGCTACTCCCTCTGTCCCAATTTATGTTACTTACTTACCTTTTTAGTCAGTCAAAAAAAAAACGACACATTTCTATATTAAGTAATAATTTAACTATAAAATGTTTATTTTACCCTTATTGAAATATTCTAATGTTGAAGTTGTATTGTAAATTAGCTACTTCCTCTGTCCCAATTTATGTTACTTACTTACCTTTTTAGTCAGTCCAAAAAAAAATGACACATTTCTATATTAAGTAATAATTTAACTATAAAATATTTATTTTACCCTTCATTTTGTACCACAAGTTTTTCAAGTCTTCCTTTCTTTCTTAAACTCCGTGCCGAATCAAACTATCTCACATAAAATGGGACGGAGGGAGTAGTATTTTTTATTGAAAGTTTGAATCTAATAATGATGATATCCCTTTGCAAGAAGTCAATTTGAGGATAGATGGAGTAATTTTTGTTACCTATATCAGAAAGAAATATGTAAATTATGATTTCCATATCCTAAATTGTGTAATATTCATGTTGATTGTCCCTTTTCTATAGGACAGTAGGATGTCAGCTTTTATATGTTAATTAGGCTCTTTATCTCTTTGGCATATTAAACATGTCCTGAACACTGTAAAACATTATGCAAACAGCTATCTTCAGCAGGTGGAAGACTAGTAATTGCAAGTGATGGTGTCTGGGATGCTTTGTCTGCAGAAATATCGGTCGAATGTTGTCGTGGAATGTCTCCGGATGCTGCAGCTTGTCAAATTGTTAAGGTAAGAATAAGATCATTATATTACTCCATGTATGTTATTTATGAGATTATTTAGTTGATTTATTTTCCTCACAATCGATTCTCACCTCTTTCCTCCAAAATACAGGAAGCGGTGCAGCCAAAAGGAATTCGAGATGACACAACTTGTATTGTGGTTGACATACAGCCATTAGAAAAGCCAAATCCTCCCCAGCCACCACCCAAAAAGTCGGGGAAAAAAGTGTTTAAGTCTATATTTCGCAAGAAAACTTCTGAGTCGTGTTCTAATACTGAGAGAGATTATGATGAACCAGATGTGGTTGAAGAACTATTTGAGGAAGGATCTGCGTCACTTTCTGACAGGTCTGGTTATGCTTAGTATTCTAATATGTCAATTTTGTTTCTATATACATGTCGTGTGTACTAGTGCTTATATTTGGTGTCTTCTTATAACTGCAGATTAGATGCTAAATATCCAATTTGCAACATGTTTAAGTTATACATCTGTGCCATTTGTCAAGTAGTAATAAAGCCTGGAGAAGGTATTTCAATACATGTTGGGTCCTCCAATACAAGAAACTTTCGTCCGTGGGATGGCCCTTTCCTTTGCTCAAGCTGTCAAGAGAAGAAAGAAGCCATGGAAGGAAAAAGATCTTCCGGAAGTAAGGCGACTCATGTCCTACATAATGATTACCATTCTGTCATAAAGATTAATGTTGATCAGCCTTTTGGTTTTTTATCTTTTGCAGATGGAAGATATAGTAGTGACAGCGACTAGTTAACCCCCACATTCAACTATTAACAATTATTGCACTGATGACTATAGTTGGTAGTTTGAATGTAGATTTCTTCTATTTCAATAGAAAAAAAAAAAGATATAGTTGGGTTTGCCTCTTTTAGGTCAAAAGATTAGAGAGTAACAACTGTCTTAGTGAATTGATGTGCCACTTTCTAAAAAAAGAGGTTCACATATTTAAAGTACATCTCTCCCCAGCTACATGTGATAAGATTATAAAGGCATATAAGAGTTAACTGCTATCTAATTGACATCACTGCTATAATGATTCTCTTTTCTTGTGATAGAACTAATAGTGAGTGGAAAGGCGTTGTATTGTGTAACTTTATTAGCTAGTAAGATTTATTAGGCCTTTTAAAGAGAGACATATCTCCGTAATTCTATTTCCGCATTTCATTTTTTCTATGAAGAAGCAAGTTTAACATCACAAGATTAAAAACATTTTAATACATTTAATATATTTTTAATTTAAGATTATAAGAATAAAAAATGTCTTTATGTTTTAAATTCAGTATCAATTTAATACAGGACAAATAAATTGAAATGGGGGAGTAATATTTAGCCACTTCTTTTACACAAATTTTTTTTTAGATAAAAGATATCCTTACCTAAAATATGAAAGAACTCCAGTATATTGTGTCAGAGTTTGAATCTTTTATGAGTAAGACCCAACTGTCACGATCCAATTTCTTAGGTCATGATGTCGCCTACTAAACCCCACCATTAGGTAAGCATAACCTTTTGTCCAGAGCCAGAAGCAACAGACTATCAAGCGAGACTCAACAACAAGAAGCATAAAGCTTATGACAAGGCAAAGAAAAGATAATCAATAGAAAAACAATACAAGAACCATCCCAAGACCTAGCATTAGTCAGTAGTGGAGCATCTAATCCAATATAAGAATGAAAGGCTTCTACAAATACAACATGAGAGAAAGTTGTCTCTAAATACAATATAAAGACTATGACAAGCCATAACAGACAAAAACTGGTAACTCTGAATGCCAGGAGCTTACCCTAGTCTCTGAAACTCCAAGCTGCCCCTCATGACTCAAACTCAGCGGCGATAACTCAAACTGTGATTTGTAGAGGGCAAAAGTGTAGTATGAGTACCAAAAATGATATTTAGTACGCATCGCCCGACTGATATTAAAAGGTAACACAAACATAAACAACAAGTAATAAGGAAAACATAGAGCAAGTAACTAAACATGAGTTACTAAAGTAGATAGGCAATAAAGAATAGAAACATGATACAAGGGGTAACAAGCCGAGTCAATAACGTACTATTAGAAAACAAGGAAACAATAACAAAGAATATAATATAGTCGAACAATAACCTAATCAGACCACATAACCCCAGAAGGTACAAACAACAACCATAACCCAACCGGTCCCCATAAACTGGACGGTGCAATCAACAAACAAGTATACTGGTGAAATGCAATGCATATCAATACAGGGTAAGAAGCAGGACCATTAGAGACCATCCCAAAACCTCTAACCACAAGCATCCAATAAAGGGCTCGCCCGGCTAGATGGTATACTCTTAGGGGCACCATCATAGATAGAAAGAGTAAGCCTAGGGGCCGCCCAGCCAGAAAATAAAATCTCCCGGGGGTATCAATAAGATCAAATCACGCAAGAAAGGGCATCTATGCACCAGCTAGAAAGTAAAAACTGGTTTTAGCGCTCCACATAAATTCATCGGTCATTTTTAAAGGATAGCACTTGAATACTAATATTTGAATCAATAGTATTTAGAAAAAAAGTAAAGTAAATTTAATAATTAAATGTGTTATAAAATATTATAGTGTGGATGTCCATTACACCAAGAAGTTACTCTCAGTCATTATCTCCATTACCTCCATAACCTCCATAACCTCCAACTTTATAACCATTATTCTTGTAACCTTTCACTACCATAACCTCCTCCATTATATTCATGTTAATGTCATGTTTATGACTAACCTTTTGTATGACTCTATGTTACACTATAAATAGAGGCAGAAAGATTCATATTGTATACACTTGAAGACTTGGAATAATAAGAGAAGCTCTAATCTCTTGTCTCCCTATTTCTATTGCTTCCATCTTCTATATTTCTTGTCTTATTTTACTTTATTTTTACAACACGTTATTGCTCCACCACGCACAAAGATGGATCCCCAAATGAGGTTGGGGTAAATGTTAGATTTTCTAACATTATGGGGAGATATGTTTAACAACTGAAAACTATGTGTGGGGTGAATTATCTAGATCCTCGTTAAAAAATGTGAATTTGATGTTCAAGAGATAATTCATTTGCAAAATGTTGCAAATAATTTTTCAGATGTATTTGTTGACCCAATATTTTAATTAAGCTGCAAATGTTCCAATAAATAGTCCTTGAAGGACAGAGTCCATGGTACGCCAGAAGAGTGATAGACCAATCGATTCCAAACGTAAAAATCCTTGAGGAATGAGAGGAGCAAATTATCAAAATGGCCATGATAATGAGGTAAGTGCTTTAAAAGAGCACTATGACATAACACTTCATAAAACCTTGACAAAGGTTCAAGTATCTAAAAATAATAAAAAATGAAGAGATCTTGATAAGGTATGTCGTATTGGAATCGATATCAAAATGATCATCGACGGTTTGATATGAAGTAGCACTCAATGCCATAAATGATTACGAGGATGTTAAATTTAAATATGTCATATAGTGCGGAAAAATATATGATTGGCCAAATAAAATGCACTATTCAAGTATATTTTGTTTCACTTAGGAAAGTGATGTTTTTGAACTTATAGTTCATAGATCAAAATATATGTCAGTGGGGTACAAATGAATCATTGTGCGAAAGTATATAACCGTAAGATATAAAGTACGGTTGTGCCTCGGAGCATAAATGGTTTTCGCAGAAATCCTGACATTATTAAATGGAGATATATTTGGAGATATATTCTCCAGTGGTGAATGCAATTAGACTTGTTTCAATCTGGAAATAGATGAAACACTTGAATATGTATAAAGAATGATTATTATGTCTAACTAGATGATGAATGTTATATGAAAATCCTTGAAGGACTTAAAAGGTCTTAAAGCAATTCCATTGAGTACCCAATGGTTTTGAGACTGCTTAACAAAGAGAAAGAATCTTTTTAATCTCATGAAAATGATTTAAAATGTCATGTATTAGTGCAATTGGTGCACTTATAGATTATTGGTTATGCAAATGCTAGAAGATTATTTGATATACATAACGAAAGTCATGTGAAATAATTTTCATATTATCATTCAAGTTATAACAAGAAACTAACAAAGGAAGTGGCTCAACACATAGAAGATGTGTGATTTTCTTTCAGAAGAAAACACGAGCTTCAATAAAATTGAAGTGATCAATCCCGAGTCAGAAATGATTTGATTATGTAGATGTATAATATTTATTTTATCTGCATAAAGCTCGATCGCAAATGTACTATTATTTACATATGGAGACACAACAATATCTTGGAAATTCAAAGAACCACATTAGTAACCACTTCTTCAAATCATGCAGAAATAATATTGATCTATGAATTAAGTTGGGAGTGTGTTTGGTTGGAATCATGATCTGTCATATTCAGAAAATATGTGATTTTCTTTTGAAAAGGATATTTCGGCCACCACATACTAAAATAATATATTGCTCAATTGAAGGGAGGATACAATCAAAGGAGATCGGACAAAGCATCTTTCACCAAAAGTCTTTTTCACACATGATCTTCAACAAAATGGTGTGATTGACGTTCAAAGACCCATTCAAGTGATAATATTGTAAACTTATTCACTAATGATTGCCAACATCAATATATGAGAAGTTGTGATATAAGATTCAAATGCATTGTCTCTGAGATATCATGTAATGTTTTTATCAGAGGGAGAAAAATACACGTTGTACTCTTTTCCTTAACCATGGTTTTATCCCAATTGAGTTTTTCTGGTAAGATTTTTAACGAGGCAACATTCAAAGCGTATTAAAAGATACGTGTACTCGTTTTCCTTCACTAGGATTTTTTCCTATAGGGTTTTTTCCTAGTAAGGTTTTAACGAAACATATTATCTATGGACATCCAAGGGGAAGTGTTATAAAATATTATAGTGTGGATGTCCATTACACCAAGAAGTTACTCTCACCCATTATCTCCATTACTTTCTCCATTATGAAGAGAACCATAACCTCCATAATCTCCAACTTTATAACCATTATTCTTGTAACCTTTCACTTCCATAACCTCCTCCATTATATACATGTTTATGACTAACCTTTTGTATGCCTCTATGTTACACTATAAATAGAGGCATAAGGTTTCATATTGTATACACTTTAAGACTTGGAATAATAAGAAAAATTCTCATCTCTTGTCTCCCTATTTCTATTGCTTTCATCTTCTATATTTCTTGTCTTATTTTGCTTTAGTTTGACAACAAAATGAAAGTTGTTCTATTAATCTAAAAGATGTTTTGTTTTAGCCTGTATTTGAAACTTATACAGTGTTTACCCATTTTTAATGTTAATATATCCCTAATTAAAGCATGAAAAGTTTCTGAAACTTTTATTAGAGTTTCAACTCCATAAATTGTTCCTAGAATTTGAATATATAAAGCTTTGAAATGCATATATCTTTCACAGAGTTTGAAACTCCAACAAACTTTCATATAGTAATTGGGTAAATTTGAACTTCATGAATCATTTAGGAAGTATGAAACCCGAATAACTTTTTACATTTCGATTGTTAAAGTTTGAACTCAATGAATCATTCATAGAGTTTGAACTTTGAACTGATAAATGTTTAAACTGCATGAATCGTTCATGGAATTTGAAACTCTTACAAATTTTTGCACTAAAAATTGTGAAAGTTTGATCTCCATAAATTATTAGTGGAGTTTGAACTAATAAATGCATCATCTCTGTGATATGTTCATGAAATTTGAAACTCTGATAAATTTTCATGAAGTAATTATGTATTTTAGTTAAGAATAGTTTTGTCTAGAAGTTATTTCCCCCTTAAAGAATGAAAAATTATTGATTCCATATCAAATAATGGTGATATTCTATCAATTCTTCAAATTTGAATTTGGTCTTTTCTCTCTCCTATCATATCAACAAAAAATTCTAAATTTCTTACTCTAGCAGGGCAATGACAGCCGGCCAACCATCTCGGGTGGTTGGCCACGCACCCTCCATTGCCTCAAGCTCACGTTACCAGCCTCACCCCAAAACTCAATCCAGATTATGTAGAAAGCCTAAAATGTTAGGAAATTTTGGTGCTTTGACTAAACCCTTATGGATGAATACACCCTCGCTAAGAAAGATACGACAGTTGAGCCCATCCCAATAAAAAATATCTAAATGTTAATTGTATTATGATGGTGAAATGGACGGAGAATAAAGTTAATAAAATAAATTTCATTGAACATATGTAATACACATTATTGATAAGTTCTCATATGGATGGATGGATCTTAAAAAGACCTGAAGGTAAAGATTTCTAAGAAATGTGGTATTAAAGGTGATTGAAAAATTAGCTTTCCTAGAAATATGAATATATTGATGAGAATTTTCTAATTGAGAATTTTGTTAGTATGATGGAAAAAAGTGTCTATTATATTGTTGCAAAGGATATACTGTCATATCAGTGATACCCCTGATCTATGGTGCTAAATTTAAAGTTGAGGAGGAAACGACGCAGGCCATGACCTGGATATTCTATCTTGATATATTGCCTACTTTCTATGTAAAGGAGTCATTATTTACTTTAGCATTTATAGTTGGTAAACCTCTCCATTTGGACTTTGCCACTATAAACAAGAATAGGTCAAGTTGTGCAAGAGTTAAAATGTAAGTAGACTTGTTAGCTGAGCTTCCAATGTTTATACAGATGAAGATAGAAAATAAACATTACACTAAAAAGGGTATTTAGTGACAAAAATGTATTAGCGGCAATATGTATTGTCGCCAAAATATTAATGGACATTAAACTTTAGTTGTTGATGTTGGCATTTGTTAAAGCCTTTAGCACTCATTCTGGAAAATTATAGCAAAGGTATGCTTTATTGCTGCTTAAAATACCTGGAATTCATAAATTCCGATAGTTTTACTCTTCCGACAAGAATAAAATTACTTCAATTCCTCACTCAGATTTACAAAGTGTTTGAGTCCACATCTTCGCGTCGTATTATTTGGGATGTGCTCTGCATGTGAAATATAGAGTGCACATTTTTTCTCTAGTTGTTGACCTCATTTAGGGAGTGTTTAGGAGATATTGTACTTCTTCATGCGATGAACATTCGACCGGCATGTGAGAAATTTGTACCTTATCCTATGTCGTATGTTAGTCCTTCAGTTACCTTCTTCTCAACTTGCATATATTTTCACATGTAGTTGTATCTTGGTTAAACGATCTACAAGTGGTCCTTTGTATCTCTAAAATATAAAACTATTGTGCATTTTTTTAAAAATTTCCATTCATTTCAAGATATCTGAAAGACAACAAAATATATAAGAAATGACGCAAATTATACTTTAAACAATAAAGTCTTATGTAAATGATATTAAATATGCTATTATATCATGGCACATCAGCATAGTGGGAAACTTTTTTAAGGCTTATGAAGAACGACAAAATATGATGATGATGTGAGTGACAATGTAACGAGAAGAGTGAAAGGAGATATTGATCCAATGATTTTCAGCGAACACAAAAGAAGGAGAAGTTTCAAAGAGAATTGAGAAGAAGCAAAAAAGTTTTGAGATCGTGAGGTGATATGAGAAAGATAGAGTGAAATGGGGTTATATACTTTTCAAAAAGACAGAGTTCATCATTGCCTTTAATAAATCTTTTTTCTACACCAATCCACACAAATGATCATGTGTTTGAAATATTAAAACTCAAGGGTGCACACACCAATTTGTTGAGGTCAGAAGCCTTTCATCTGATTATGTAGCACTTCGGAAGTTGGAAAGAAAAACTTGGAAAAGCAAGGTCTCATTTTGGGATACTGGTTGTGTCCTACGAGACCAATCTATTGTTCATAGAAGGTTTCACGGGTCGTAGATGGCACTTGTAGTAATGAAGTTGAGATTTAAGAAATTCAAGTTTCTGAAGTTTGACCTACGAATGAACAGGACGAATCGCAGGATGGTTGACGAGTCGTAGATGGGTTCCATAGGAAGGTTCCAAACTTGATGAAATTTTGGACCTAAACTTGGGTTCTACGGATAGTTTTCTAGCCACCGTAGAAAGGTCTCATGGAAGGTAACGTGAAATTTGGGTTTCTGATGTTTGTTCTACGGTTAACCATTACGGACCGTAGGTCAAAACAGTAGGAACCATCTGACATTTATTTTTAAGGGTATTTGAGTCTTTTCCTATGCATCTAATACCTATACTACGTCGTTTTGATCCCTATTTTAAGGCCTATAACTACCCTTCTACCCCCAAAACTTTCCAAATTCTCTCGTTCACTCAAACTCCCAATCCCATCCACATTCATCTCCTCTCATTCTCTCTAAAAATCAAGAAGAAGAAGAAGCTAGGGTTTCGAAGTCAAGTCTCCTTTTCACCATTGTTTATGGGCTTTGAATAACAAGGTATGTAGGGCATCATCAATGGGTTCCATTCACCCATTGAGTCCCAAGGTTTCTCAATTCTCCAAGTCAAATTTCAATCAAATTGATTAGTTTTTTCTTTCAATTCTTCACGGGTTCTAATTTGTTGATTCTATTGTTCAATTTTGATCTTATTATGATTGTTTTGACTTAGTTACATACTTTTTATATGCTTTTACATGAACCCATGCATTGATCACGATTTTGACTATGAACCCTAAAAGGCATTAATTTATGAAGAAACTATGAATGTTTTCATGAAGATATGAATGATTTATTAAAAGAAATATTTTATGAATTAGATTTATTTAAGATGAGCATCAACGAAAATGGGAAATGAATTTTCTCATATATCAAGGAATCATGGTTTGGTGAAAGGTTTTCTCACATATGCTTGATACATGATTTAATGAGGTACTCTATGATTTTTTAGCTTGGATTAGTATTTAAATTGTGATTTTTTATGGATGATGATATGTTTTTGAAAATGAATATTCTAATGAGATTTAACTTAGTACCGTGAGAACTTTGAGGTGGAGTCAGAAATAGGGTAGTCTCTAGTAGAAACCTCTAGTTCCAAACTACGTGCCTCCATAGGATTGCCTAAAATAGCCTATCTAGTGGTTCCACATATAAAATATGATATGATGCAGAGTTCTACCTTTGTAAGTAGTCTTTTCCTTCTCTATGTGGAAGTTACATCAAATTCTATGTTATAGTTTGCACGGTCTATTGTCGGTTAAAGCTAATATACCACAAAACGATATATGTTTATCTATCAAGGTTTTTATGACGCTTCATTATGACTTTAAGATGCATTGACAATTTTCATGATATATGATTCCTCTTTAAATGATTTCACTATTTTTAGCTTTGCCATTAATATCATGTGTTAGATTATGTCCCCTTATGATCATGTTTCACATTTTTATTCATATCCCTCATACTTAGTACATTCCCCATGTACTAATGCATACTTGTGCCTACTTTGTTTCATAATATAGGGTGTGACTCTTCCTCTCCTTCCGCTCAGAGCTAGTTGGTGATCAGTTGATGTTCATAGAGTTGTTGAATCCTCATGTTCCGAGGACCATGTTTCCTTTACTTAATTTTCCTATATTTTATTTTTCATACATTGTATGTAATGTGAAACGACCCCAAAAATGCCTGAAAATGTGCTTCGGAAACACTTATAATTGTAATTTCCATATATCTCAAAATCCGTGCATGATTTCGGAAATTCGACTTCATATTCTTATTTGTGGGGTCAAATTGAGTGAGAAATGGGTCAAACCCGAATTTTAGAGCAACCGTATCAAAATTCGAAAATCGCAAAAAATGCGATTTTCAGGGTCAACTTTAAAGGGGCATATCTCTTAGCATACAAGGAACTGGAAGGGCCGCAACCTATTAAATTAAAGCTCTATGAGTTATATTTCCAATGCACTTGGTTTCACCTCATTCCGAGTTAGGATGAGGGAGTTATGACCATTTTCGTAAAACCTGTCTGTGCAGATTTGCATTTTTCAGTAAGCTCTTTTTTTTTTAGCGGATTGGGGACGTTTTTTATAAATGTCCCATACTTATTCATTTTTCTTAACTCCAAAAACACTCTCTAAGCCCTCTCCAAAATTCCACCAAGATCTTCAACCAAATTCAAACATCTCAAGCTCTAATTCCGAATTCAAGACTCAATCTCAAGCTTCAATTCTCCATTCCAATCTTCATCAAGGATTCTCCAAAGTTGAGGTATGTGGGTTTGATTGTGGAAACCTTCCTTTCCACAAGTCCAACAATTTATCCTCTATTTCTACTT